>JAUMHB010115561.1:0-28415 GCA_032359685.1 Pittosporum tobira | reverse complement strand
AGTAACTATATCTAAACAGGTTGTGATGGTTAGTGAATCCGGGAATTTCCATAAAACTTAATGCTCTTCATATTATTTAAATTTCGCATGGAGATTGTGGGGTTAATAATTGAAGTATGTGGGCTATAACTAGAGATAAAGTAGCAACTAATTTAGGGAGATTCCACTATCACAACAGAATAAATTCTATAACTTGCATGATAAACCAATTAATCTGATTATGAATGAGTAGGTGAAGTCAAAATCTTAACACACTTTCTTATTATTGATTAAAATGTTAAATTTATTAGTTTAGTTATTTTTAGTAATTATTTAGTTTTCTTAATTAAAAACCAAAATTTTCTTAATTGGTTAGATTAGTAAAGAATTATATAGGTGGTACATAGTTAGTTAATTACAATTTCTCATGTGATCGATATCTTTTATACTATAATTTGATTGGTGTACGCTTGCACTAAATTCTGATCATTACCTAATGCTATGGGTCTATTTGCCACATCAGTGGTCTCTAACCCATCGATAGGTCTTTTCTTCGTTTACCAGAGCAGAATCGTACTGCCTCTTGAGGTGGCTGGCTACGTGCTCGATGAAAGCGAGAGTCTACTCATGCCTTTTTGCAATCCGGAGACGATTAAAACGCCTCCACGATCTGTCAAAAGACTGCTGATATCCTGCAGCAATCCTCTTCGCAGCATGCTCCTAATGCTGTGCCCTCCGTTCTGCGTACTCATTCTTAGAATGCAAGTGTAAGATTTGTTCATCCCTTTTCTAGAGTAGTGCTTCAGTCTCCTGAAGCCTCTCCCATAGACGATCATCAGCCTTCATGTCTGAGCGGGGCCTTGGGAATGGGGGTAACTGGGCAGGCGGTGATATAAGGGTGGTCAACTCTTCCCCAGCCTGGTTGGTCATATCCTCGACCATCAGCTCATTCTCTTCGCTCTCGTACCCCTCGTGGTTTGACATCTACAAGAATTTTTTTTTAAAAAAGGGGTCAGTTACAATTTTTAGGGAAAAATATTTTTAATTCTAAGTGCGTATATGGTTTGACCTACTCGTCCTCATCGTACTAGTTGTAACCGTCTAGGAAGGACCTCATGTCCTCGTCATCGTCACCGTCACCGTCACTATTCACGTAGAAGCTCATATCTTCCGACACTACATCGCTATCGACGTATTGGGGATGAGCCCAATATTATCGCCTGTCTTAGGCGGTTCTTAAAGGGTTTCTTGTTACGGACCCTTCCTCTTCTGACTTAGTTTCTAAGTCAAATTCTTCCTCGGGGATTTCAAATGCGGGAAGTGGGCTAAGAGCAGGGATCTCAATGGTATGACACATCTACAAATTTTAACATAAGTGTTAATTAATTGATATAATTTTTTAAGCGTATGGGAATATGTTTATAAGGTCTTTACGATTCGTATATTCGAATCGTAGACGCAATTACACTTTCAAGTCGATTAGGGTTTTTCCTAACTCTTGGATCTAAGGATTTGTTCTTATAGCTCTGATTCCAACTGTGACGCCCCCAAATTTCCACCAATGTATCCTCGTGGAAATCGGGTCGTCAGATATCATCTCAGCATACTGAGTTGCCAATATTTGATAGCTCGCCCTATTATATCTTACAAGGATCTCACATACGAATAAATATACACATAGCAAAAGCATACAGCTTAATTAAATAATTAAGGTCTTACAATAACAGGGTTCTATGTACAAACAGAAGTCGTATAACATTCGATTACAACATACAAGTTAGATAAATTTGGAAAATCTCATAGTAGTATTCTACCTCGCTCGACTGATTATGGAAAGTTTATAAAACATAGCAAAAATGAGCGAAAGGTGCTCAGGTGCTCAGCAAGAAATCATTCTTATTTTGAATTAAATGATCCTTCCAGTCAAAAAGATAAAAAGTATAGTTTTGAATCATTAAAACTTTAACATTTGAATTCATAAGTTAATATGAATTCCATCAACACATGCATGATATACGAATAAATGTCATACCATGCCATTCAACATTTAACATTTGAATAATTGAACACTAATTGGGTGGTATTTCTGCCCGACACTTTGTCATTTCGTCATCCTCGACACACAGTTAAGTTTAACAACTCGTGCTCGTATACGTCACAACTATAGGAGTTAACCATGTAGGGTCCTGGTACACCGGTCTTTAGCTATGTACAATTATTCGATCTCAAAATTATCACGAATCATGTGAAAATGATAAACGCTTCAACATTATGGAATGCTTATACATGGTAAACATGCATAATCATTTTAAGCAAATTCAAGAGTTTAACTTGAAACAATAAATAATGTAACAACAATTAAATTTGTATAATCATGGCAAATACATATGTCAGAATTTAAATCATATGTATCAATACCTTAAATAAATGGCATGCATAAGTGAACAATATCTTATACACAAGTGGATAATAATAAATTTGCATGCATAAGTGAACAATATCTTATACATATAGGTAGAGAGTAATAACTTGCCTTAGTAACGCTTCCTAAACTTCCCACGTGACGCGTTTTACGATCGTAAGCTTTCCTTGCCCTCTCACATACATTCCTATAATAACAACGGCCTGTCATTAGTATCGTCATTTTAAAATAGGTCACTAACTCTCAAAATAAACCTAAGCATTTTGGAGTTTTTCCTAATTTTAAAGTGACATGAACACACATAAAATTTCAAAGGGCAAAATTGTCATTATCTAACAATTTGTCATTTGACTCATTCCATCCAATTTATTCCTTGTATTTATCCCGGGGTATTCTTAACCCTAAAATAATTCATTGGATCATTGTTCGGATATAAAATGAGTATAACATTTGTATATAAAGATATACAATGTTTAAAATAATAATTATGATGTGTGAATACATTGTAATGATATTTAAATTATTTAAAAGTAATTAAAATAATATTCCTTAAATATTCTAATTCATTATCTAAATAAAATAGAATTTAATTGGGTACAATATTTTCCAATTTAAGAAAATTAAATTTCCAAGTTAAAAATAATTTTAGCATGTTCTTTACTCATTTTTCCAACTCAATTGCATTGTTGTAAATAAGGGTAAGTTGCAGTTTTGTAATTAACACTGCAATGACATTTTTGTAAATAGTGCAACAATGACATTTTCGTAAATATGTTGCAGTGGCATTTTTGTAAATATGCTGCAGTGGTATTTTTGTAATTAGTGTAGCAATGAAAATATGTTGCAGTGGCATTTTTGTAAATAGTGCAGCAGTGACATTTTTGTAAATTTGCTAGAGTGACATTTTTGTAAATAGTGCAACATTGACATTTTTGCAAATTTGTTGCAGTGGTATTTTTGTAATTATACCCTAAGGATAGTTTGATAATTTACTATAGAAGGGTATTTTGGTAAAATACACATAATGATATTTCAGTTTTTTAGGCATAAGGGTATTTTGGTAAATATGAAAGTAATAATAATAATGATATAATAATATTTTGAATAAGTCATTATTAACATAATAATAATGTTAATAAGAATAATGACACTATAAATGAAATAATAAAATAATAATATAAAGACTTTTACCCAAAAAATAAAAAAAAATAAAAATAATAAAAAGAAAAAAAGAGTTACCAAAGTAAAGTATTAAACATCATATAAAATAACCAAAATAAATTTAAACTTAAACATCATACAAAATAACCACCATATGATTTTAAAAGTTTAAAAGTTCTTAGTCATGCTAAGGTTAAACCAAGATTTTCTTAAGTATACCAAACCGAGTCAGTTATCAAATTTATCAGCTGGTTTTTGCAGTTTATCTATATACTGCTCGGTATGCCCAGTTTTAAACATTATGACTACTTATCCGGTAAAATAACCATACCATAGCGGTTTGATACCTGGTTTAACTGATCTAACTGGCTCGTACGGTCTAATTTTTATAACTCTGATAGCAAGGTAAGATTGCCTAATTGCTTGTAACATTAAATCGAGACAGTGGTAAGGTAGTTTGACAAATTTGGTGAGAAAATGGCCCATGACATGCCAACAGTGTGGCCATGATACATAGTTTGACAAACAACTAGTTTAGATTATTTCCTTTATTGTCGGTGCAATAACAATTAATGACAATGGCCTAAGCTCGATAAATTCTCAAAATGATCATGGCTCTAACAAAAACACAAATTGGACATTAAAAAATATTCCTATAGGTCGTAGCGATTCCTATAGTGAATCGACTCAAATAACACAAGGTGAAGCTAAACATTGATGTCACAGCACAAACTCTAATTAGCTTTATACCTTCTTGAAAATCAATCATCCTCGGTTCAAATTGCTACCAAAATTCATGTTTTAAAATCTTAAATCCTTCCCATGGAACCCATTCACCTTTCTACAGTATCAGTTTCTGAAACCCAACTCTAAAATAAGAAAATTGAAGAATTTACCAAGAATTGCGCTTGGGTTAAGCTTTCGGGTGAAACTTTGTTTGACCAAAATGAAGCACAAACCGGGTGTGTTTATAGGCATGAGGATATTGATTAAATCCTTACAACAAGTACTATAATGTTCTAGTTCCAATTTGATGCGATAGCCTCAGAAATCCATAGATTTTGAGCTTCAAGATGGAGTTTTGGCTGGGTAATGACCTAATAGTATTAGAGTTGAACCATGGTCTTGGGTTTGTACATGGGTGAAGAATTGTGGTTAAGTCTTGATTCGTTCATGTGGACTTATAACTAAGTGCCACGTGAACCAATTCCCAGCAGCTCCTATTTACTTTTTCCATTCCTTTCTTTATTTGATAAATTAAGTAAATATTAATTTCATAATATCATTTTTTATGCAATTCTAAAAGTAGGTCAATATTATACTCTACCCCTACATTTTGGCACATTTCAGACTCATCTATATTGTTAGTTTTCAGATATATTTTTATTGATTTATTCAAATTTTCAAATTTTGTTTATAAAATTTGATGTTAAGATTAATTTGATATGTGGGAAATTAAATCAACCGTTATAGGTTGAAGTGGCAAGTTATGACATAATAACTATAAGATAGGTGCATAAGAATTGCTTTGTGGAGGTTAAGGGTCATAAATAGGCCTAGCAATTGCTTGTGTATGGTCGAGGAAGCCACTTTCTGTCCTTGACTGCAATAAATACCTCGACCCAAAATCACCCCACTCCATTATATTTTTTCTGGCATATCCCCTAATCCCACCCTGCTTCAACTTAGAACCCCCATCTGAACCCCGCCCTAAGACAATTTTTCACATTAAACCCACAACTTGCCAATGAATTGCAGGCCATATTTTTTTCTTGGTGGAACCATATTTGATTTCATAAGTTACAGCATACATAAAGTCTTAAATAAAAAAAAAATTGCTCTGATTCCCCAAAATCAAACAATAAAACCCAAAAATACAAAGTGGTCCAAAATCAAAAGAAAACATAGTCCATTTTTCTTAAACTAAAACTAACTGCTCCGTTACTCAAATTGAAAAATCACATGAATCATCAGTCTCACTAATTAACCCTTTAAGCTCTAAGCTTCTCCATATATCTCTCAAAAGCCCTTATAGTATTGCATAATAAAGTAAACTTGAAATCACAAATTGTGTGAATGAGCTGCATAGTCACTCAAATAAAGAGAAAAATCAAATGACGCAATCAACCCCCAAAATCAAATGCCAAGTATGTTATCCATCTCTCATTATAAAATGAAAGAATAATAAATAGAACCCTAATCAAATCTTAACCCGAGGTATACACACAAAAAGAAGCAACCATAAAAATAGAACAATCATAAAATTTCCTTATTTTCAAGCCTTAAATAGTGATTAGTTGTGATTTGTGACTTATGATGAGGAAACAAGCTTTTCAAACCCCATCTCTTAGCTCCGTCCATTAGAGAGGCAACCACAATAATGTGAATAATTAAATAGAGATTATAGAACAAGAAGGTGAGTAAGGCAATAGAGAGAAGAAATAGAGGGTGATAAGAAGAAGAACGGGAGATGAGAGCGAGAATGAGACGAAAAGAAGATGCAGCATACTTAGTTACATAAATTATAAACTAAAAATAATTATATATATGTGTGTGTGTGTGTGTGTGTGTGTATTGGGTTGGGGATGGGACGGGACGAGATAATTTCAAATCGAGGGAGAGTAATTCCCAGACCCACCCTAAACCCGATCGAGTTTATTTCAGTTATTCAAATACTTTTTCCATCCATTTAAGCTCTCATACCTACCCCATTAGGTTTAGTTGGGTCTTATTGGGTTCAGGCTTAATTGTCAGCCCTAATCATTTACTTTAGGAGAGTTTGATATTGTCCTAGGAATTCGCTAGCTCAATTTTCCATTAGGCTACAATTAATTGCCTAAATAAAAGTGTAATACCATGAATACCTACAAATGACAAAATAGTGCTTTAATAATAAAAACCTTAGGCCAATACACTATCTGACAATGGTTAAGGCAAGGCGCAAAAGTCGAAAAGGTTGTACTGCGTACTTAGCTCATGTATGAGACACCAATTTTGGGTATTCCAAGGTTAAGGACATCTCTGTATGTGATTTCAAAGATGTTTTCGTGGAAGAACTTCTAGGATTACGCCTGATCCAGTGATCAAATTCACCATTGATCTTGCACTAGGCTCAACACTTATTTGCAAATTACCATATCAAATGACACCCATAGAAATGAGGGATTTGATGGAGAAACTATAAGAGTTGCTAGATAAGGGGTTTATATGACAGAGTGTCTCACCTTTGGGAGCACCAACACTATTTGTCAAAAAAAAAAAAAAGTAGATCGATACGCTTGTGTATTGATTATAGAGAGTTAAACAAGATCCGATTAGGAATAGGTATCATTTGCTTAGGATCAATGACTTGCTTGACAAACTAAAGGGAGTCCTATATTATTCAAAGATAGATTTAATATCCAAATATCATTAGTCGAAAATTCGAGGAGAGAATGTGCAGAAATTTTTTTTAGGATATATTATAGAAATTATCAACTCCTAGTCATGTCTTCTAGATTAATGAACGCACCTACTATGTTCAAGGACTTGATGAATCAAGCATTTAAACATTTTCTTAACAAATTCATGATTCTGGTAATAAGGAAATATCCTCAAACGATCATGTAATGTAAAACAACATTATGTTAGAATTTGAACTACTCATAACTCCAAAAGCATCCTAAGGTTTTGAAATAAAATCCTAGCTACCTATCTTAGGATAAAATGACTAAAAATCCCTTAAGACCCAATACTATAATATATGTGTGTGTATTTATGTATGTGTGTATGTATGTATGTGTGTATATATATAAAAGAACAAACACAAAGCTACAATTTTTGCGAAGAGTTATGCCATAACAAGTAATTTATTTGTGTTAACTCTGTCTCATAATGAGTAATGCATGTGGAAAAGATTAGTCTCATTATAAGTCTCAAGTTTATTAATAAGAGCACCACAAGTCAATCTTAACTTTTAGTTAGGTCTGCGGTTGGCTAAATATGTCTTAAAACAGTGGATCGTGTCTTATTTGGACTTGTGTAGTTACAAATGTCATCAAAGCCATGACCTGGTCTGAAATGTGAGACACTACTCTTGTTTGATTTGAGAATTGTGTGGGTTTGATGGGAAAATTAAGTATTTAAGTAGAAAAGATTGTCATACTCTAATACTACATTAAGTAATGTTGGAAATATTAGTTTATTTATAAGATTTAAATCTACTACTAAGAGCACCACATAATAAATCATGACTTTTAGTTGGGCATGCAGTTGGCTAAATGTGTCTAAGACAGTGGACCAAGCCTCATTCACACTTGAGTTATTACATTATTGTGTAAACATGACATCAAACATAAATCCCAATTTGTATAGCAACTTTAATAGCAACCAATCAATTATAACCATAGAAAACTTGTTTAAAATAAATCAACATGAATAATCATGCTAGAAAAATATTTAAACTAACTAATTATATCATCAAACCATAGTTAAACCATAAAACAATAACTTAGCACATAAGAATTAATTTAAAACGACAAGGATAAAAAACTTACACTTTTCTTAACTATGATGAGGAGGGACTCAAAGAGAGCTTTAACACAAGCCCAATATCACTCCAAACAAATACTTTGGTTTTATGGCGAAAAAGTGAAATTTCGGCACAAAAGTTGTATATAGGTTATAGATACTTGATGGATCAAAATAGGATTGATTAGGTGGTGTATTTATAGTCTTAGATAGCTTAAAAAATAAGTTGGGGTCGTAGAGAACAGTTTTGAGTTTGAATTATGGTTAAAATGGAGCAAAAAGACCAAATAGTTGCACAAAGCACAAAGTATCATCCAATACTTTGTGCAAGAGGACCAAGCGTGCTGTATGGTGCACAAAGTCCCAGACGGCATAAAATATTAGACGGACTTTGTGCAACCGAGCCTTGATTTATGGCTTTTTTTCTTTCTTTCTTTTTTTTTAAAATTTACTTTTAACATTTTGGTCTGCAATTACCCTTATATTTTTCAATTATGCATCTTTTTATAGGTTATGGGGTTCTGTAACTCTAAAAGATTTGAAAATTTTGTCTAAAATAAAATTAGGGAGTCAAAAAACTAAAATTCTCGATGTGAACCAACATTGTGGGATTACATGAATACGATTTAAGTCTAAGACAATCAGACTTATCTAGGGTAAACATAATGAAGCTAAGATATCATTTTGAGTTAAAAATAGATTGTCTAAACATGCCAACATGACAGACCATCTTATCAACGCGTGATACTAAGTGGCACAATCATTAAAAATCACGTCAACAATGCATGACAAAAGCAGATCGCACTATAATGACGTATCACCACATGGCACAAGAGAATAAATAACTAAACACCACGTCAACAACACATGTCACCGCATGGTCCTTCTAAAAGCTACGTCATCACCATGTGGATTGACCACATTCAGTCATGTGACTTCAAGAGCTTTCGAGAATAAGATAATACTAAATTACAATTAAGCATTTCGAAGTATGACCAATCTTCCAAAATTACCCCAATAAGTTTCAAAAACTTATGCTTGTTTAACACAACTTATTTCAGAATAGATTATAGATTGTTAATTAAAAAATTTTTGAGCTAAAAAAAATACTTATTAACTAATTTTTAAAAATAAATTGATAATATTGTTATACTTAATTTATAAAAAAATTAAATTAATAAAAAAAATTAATGTTAAAATTATTATTTTTTTAAAAATAAATTATCATCAATTCTAATAATTGAAAGCTCGCCACTTTCCATGTTAATATCGGAGTGCCACATAAATCCTGATTTTCACACAAGAACAGTCCTCTTGTTTATGACATCGCCACAGATAGCACAGTGTGTAGAAATGTCGCTGCATTTCTTACCTTTCCTCGTCTTCCCTATAACTTTTCCTCAAATCCCGAACATATCCTTTTCTTTATAAACCCAGACCCATTTCTCTTTACTTGTCTCCCGATCGTGCTTTCACGTAGCAGAGCTCCTTTTTCTCTCCCCCTCTGATTCGCCGATCGGACGGTCCTCAAATCTCCACCATGACTCTGATGACTCCTCCACCAATGGATGTAATTACTCTGCACATATTTATACATGCTGAATATCGTTCTGTTTTCTTACTCTCCCACTGGCTTCAACTTTCTGTTTGGATCTCGGAATAATTCGTTCTTGGTTCTGGTTAATCAACCTCAATATCACAGTTATACTAACAAAAGAATGCTCAATTTCTAGGGTTTCGATTAGTTAACAGTACTCAGCTTTATCAGATCTAGTTATCTCATTTCAATATGCTTTTGCAGCCAGAAGACGATGAGATGCTTGTTCCCCACCCCGATTTTGCCACAGAAGGTCCTCAACCTATGGAAGGTATTTTGTCGAATTCTTTCAATTTTAGGTCTTTTTTACTTGCATTTGTTTTCGTCATGTTACTTATATACACCTAAATGTCGTTGATTTGATTCAATTTCAGGTCTTGTTAGTAGTTTTAGTTTCATGCTATATTGTAGGGAATGTATAATGTACCAAAAATTTCCACATTCTGATGTATAGACTCCATTTCTACTTCCTTAACTAAGTGCTAGTTAGGTACTATTTCTTACAATTTTAAGAAGGTTGTGGTGCATAAATAAGGTTCATTGACTCTAAGAATCTTAAATATGTATGGATATGTATATGTAATTTGTTTGATTCGATTGTGGAATTTTGAAGTTTGATGTTGATATTGTTATTGTTTGTGTCAACTATTGTCAGTTGCACCAGCAGAAACTGCCAATACAGCTGATGCTCAGGCAGTTGATGAACCGCCATCTGCACGGTTCACATGGACAATGGAAAACTTTTCGAGGTTAACCAACAAGAAGCTCTACTCAGAAGTTTTCTACGTAGGAGGATACAAATGGTAATATCATTGTTGGTCTTTTACAGTGTTCTAGCATAAATTAGATTGATTCTGATCGATTATCCTTCAACTCTATGTTGTTGCATTTTTTTTTAACCAGGCGTGTACTAATATTTCCAAAAGGGAACAATGTGGACCATTTGTCAATGTACTTAGACGTTGCTGATTCGTCAACGTTGCCATATGGATGGAGTAGATATGCACAATTCAGTTTAGCTGTTGTCAATCAAATTCACAATAAGTTCACAGTGAGAAAAGGTAAATGGATTTGTGATTTATGAATTTGTGTCATTGGTACAGCACTCTACTGAATTCTTTTGTGATAGTTATTGTAGCAACCGTCATTGAATTTTGAAGCCTTCCACATGCATTAATGACAAAATATATACAGTTGATGTAAGAATATAATTGTCTTTAATATTTGTAATGCGTTATGGTTGCATCTTGTGCGTGATAGTTTTAAAAAAAATCCAATGACATAAGAATTCCAACTAGGTCAATTATTTTGGTTTGTTTTTGACATAGTTATGAAATCGATGATTAGGTGACGCCTAATCGTCGCTTGAGCGATAAAGCATGTGTTGGGTATCAAAGTGAGCTGTCGCTTTAGGTCTATCACTAAGTCGAGCGCCTTGACAGAAAAGCGATGCTAAATCGAGTAAGTCAACCGCCTTGGTCAATTCAACACAGAACCGGTTGGTTTAGTGGTTTACTAAAAAAGTGTTGATTGTTGACCGGATTTTGACTTCGTTTTAAAAAAATGATGATTTATTTCTTGATGAGTGAGAGTACCACCAGCAATGAGGGAGGTCGTTATGATGATTTGTTGCTTGATGGCTTTGTTTAAATAGTTGAGTGTCGTTTAGGGACCAAGGAGTACTTATTTTTATATTTTATTCTTGTAATGAGTAATGAACTGAGTAATGAAATGAGTAATGACTTTGTGTGTTACCTTTATGCAATATGTAATTTATGCTTGTGAGATAATTATTTGTCAAGAATTATATTACATTTCATATGTATATATTGTACATGTAAAATATACATTATGTCTGACTTAACGCTTTACAATCGCTTAAACGGGCGCCTTAACGCTTAACCACCTAAGCTGGTGGCTGTCGTCTTGCCTCGTTTTACGCTTTGATAACTATGGTTTTGGACCGTTAATATTAACGTAATGTGAAATAATTAAATGCACCATATATGAAGCAAAATAGTCAATTATCATCACTACTGTTTTGTGTTTTATCAGCATCTTTATTGATAAATAAGGGTAAGGTTGAATACATTTGACCTTCCCCAGACCCTTGCTTTAGTTGGAGCCCTGTGGACTAGGTACGATCTTTTGCTGTTTTATGTTTCACAAATTTTAATGTGGAAGTTGAAGAGGAAGAGGAATCAAATCTCATACGCCAGATGTGCATCTTTAGAAACTTTTGTATAACTCTTCATTTTGGTTGAACTTTTGTTGCATTCTAGGGTCAATCTTATTCATCAATCTATTTCAAAAAAAAAAAAAAATCTTACTCATCAACCCATTTGGAGTTATTTCGTCTGTTTTAGTTCTGTATTGATATTGATGGGAATCACTGAAAGTGCAACCACATAAATATATAAAGAAATAAAAAAGACATTCCTAAATGAAAGACAAGTAAATGGATATATTATGTCCTAGAATACAGATATTATATATCTCTCAGTAAATGGAAGATCTCAGCATGCATGAGAGATGAAGCTGATAGCTTTACAATACATCCCTACAAAACAAGTATATATGATGTAGTTATCAAAGCATTGCGTAAGCGCTGCCTAAGCGGCTGAGCGGCATGCTTGGGTCAAAGTGAAGCTGTACCTTGGCAAGTGTTGCAAAAGCCCGCAATTTGGAAGCGAGGCGTCGCCTTGGCATGCAAGTCGAGCTCTTAGGCCGCCTTTATCACAAGACGATAAAATGGGGGATGGATAGCTCATAGCTGGACTTGACCATAAAGCAAAATGTGTTTTAGAAAGCCCACATGGCCACATCTAGCAACCAGTTGAATAAAAGAAATGCAACCATAAGTCGACTTAGGGTTCCCATCTGCGAACAGAGGGAGAATGACTGGGCTCTTCATTGACTCTCCTTTGTGACAGTTCATGACCTCAACTCACATCTCTGATGCATAATGATTTTTATTGCATAAATCGTGTACTTGGTGCTTGTTTTAGTAGTTATCCATATCATCAAATGTTAAGTTTAATTGTGACATGTTAATATTTTTGTGTTTTAATGTAGAATATATGTATATAAAAATTATAAATGTTTAGCATATATTGTACATGATATAACACGTTATGGTGGCCTAGGCTGGCGCCTAATAACTTAAGTGTCTGTCTATTGCCTCACCTTACCGCTTTGATAGCTATGATCTATGGAAATAATGTTTATAAAAGAGTTGAAACAGATTGACCTCGAAATTGAAGAAAAAGCTTTGTAGGGTGGGTCCTGATGAATATCTGTTTAGATTTTTGTTAGGCTGTATATATTTTTGTGTGTGTGTGTGTATTTTATTACGATTGGTGTAAACTAGGATATTAAGAATTAAAAGTTTCCAAGGTCTTAAGATATATTAGGTGGCAAAGCGGAAGAAGTTTTAGTGACTGTAATTTTTTTACCTTTACATAATTAATTATAAAATGTGTCAAAAATGCACAAAGATTACTTATATATATATTTGGAGAGGATTTGAGATGAGTTCAAACTCTCTCAGAAAGTAGAGCATTAAAATCAGATATGAGGAAGTTGAAGTTCTTAGGGGAAGTCAGGGGTTGGCTCTAATACCACCTTGTCAGGACTAAGCTATTCCTCATCCACCCTGCAAGTCTATTCGCAAATATATTACAACCAAACCCGTATTGTCTTGGACGTGTATAACACTCATCATGATAGTTGCAAAAGTAATCGATTATCATTTGACAGTCAAGGTTACTTGTGAATTCCTTAATGCCATCCATCTGTCCTACTGGGATTAACTCAATCTTCCAAATATTAATCATTGAATTTATCAAAGGATTACAGAAGTTAATAATGTCATCCATGAAAAGGAGATGCAAAATGATAGCTGGTTCCGGTCCCTGAGATTCCCCCCATCTGAATGATAAAACCTTGCTAAGCAGTTGGCTCAAAGCCTCAACCTCGAGAGTATAAACCTGTCTCAAATGTGTGGAACTAGCAAAGAAACGTTCTGTTACATCATACCACTTTAGTTACTCATGCAAGAAATGTAGGTGATTGGTTTCTATTTGGATTTCTTTTGCGACGGTGTCTAAGGTAGGCCCAACATATAACATAAAAAGTGTGTTAGAAAGGCAAACCTCATCCGATGGTTCACACGCTAATTAGCTATTGAAGAACCATCACACCCTACCATAAAGGAATTCTGAGACTCAGAGATCAAAGATCCCGCTACCCTCATGAATGGGATAGAAAGGGTCTCTCCCAAAAAAATTTGCTCCCAGTGGAAAATATCTAAAATTGTCCAATATCCCTTATTAGTAATCAAAGCAAGAAAGTGAGCATTTAAGACAGTTAATAGGATCAGAACAGAACTCTTGTATACACTCGATAACTGCGTCATTTCTGAAATCATCCAGCCTTTCCCTTGATGTGGGTTGGTCGGTGTGATTTTCTTTTCAACTATTTTTAATGTTGGCCTGTTGCAAGGGTTTAGCTTCATCCAGCGACAGAATTTCCTATATTGTGAGTTTATTGGGAATCTCAAGCTTATGTACTTTTACATTTGTGAGTTCATTGGGAATTCATGGGGTGATTTTTCACTTTTGGTTCTGTGCGGGTTAAGCCTAAATCAGTTGTAGACTTTCTTCATGTTTGGAGAGGGGTTATGTGGCAGGATTTCTCATACTTTGTTGGGGATGGTTTGACGAAGTGACGTGAAAGGAATTGATGTTGATTTGGGAATTATTTGATGTGGATTGTTCATATCAAAGCTTTATTCCTTGATTTACCCTTTTTTTTAAAGCAAAATGACGTGTTCTGTTTCTGAAGTCATCCAGCCTCTCCCTCGACTTGGGCTGGTTGGTGAGATTTTCCTTTCTACTATTTTTTAATATTGGCCTGTTGCAAGGGTTTAGCTTCATCCAGTGACAGAATTTCCTATATTGTGAGTTTGGGGAATCTCAATCTCATGTACTTTTACATTTGTAAGTTCATTGGGAATTCATGGGGTGATTTTTCACTTTTGGTTCTGTGCGGGTTAAGCCCAAATCAGTTGTAGACTTTCTTCATGTTTGGAGAGGGGTTATGTTGTAGGATTTCTCATACTTTGTGGGGGATGGTTTGACGAAGGGACGTGAAAGGAATAGATGTTGATTTGGGGATTGTTTGATGTGGATTGTTCATATCAAAGCTTTATTCCATGATTTACCTTTTTTCTTTTTTAAAGCAAAATGACGTATTCTGTTTCTCTGTCATATCGTTTGTCGACTTTTTGGAAGAGCTTGGTTGTGCTTTGAAGGAGTCGTGGAGGGGCTTATAATTTGTATAGTGTTTTGTCCAGTGTTACCTGATTCGCTGTACGCTTTGGTATTCAGTACGCCAAAGTACCGGTACGCGATTCGTCGGGGTAGACTAAGTAACTATACTATTTAGATTATTTATATGCTAGTGTTTTTTACGATACCCATATTATATGCCCATAGTCTTTTATATTTATGTAAAACCATAGTATTTGTATATATACTTTGATTGACAATTTAGTAGTCCTAATAATACAACTAATATTACTTTAATTACCTCTAAAACACACTTATTTATAGTATGTAAATAGATTCGTTCAATATTGAGAACTAGTACGCGAATCCACCACGAATCGGTTCATGAGAACTGATTCGCGGTTCGATTAATGATCTAGAGAATCCGGTAACCCTGGTTTTGCCACATATTTCAAACAAATTTTTCCCTCCATCCCATTTTAAAAGTCAACATTACTATTTGGGGTTTGCTCTTCTAATGTGGGCTCCAAGGCTTCAAAGTTAAATGTCTACGTACTTTAAATAAGCAATTAGTTACCATGCTTTTCCTGTATTACCTCTAAATTTAATGTCTACACTTTCTCCCCAAATTTACTGAAATGGAGAGAGAATTGGTTTGAATGCGCATTGGAACTGTATTAGCTCGTTTAAAAGATGAAGAGAGAGACAGTGTACAATTTTGTCATTCCAGTCTCTTTCTTTAATATGCACAAAAAGTCAACCAGGACTTTTATCCTGTGATGGAGTAAGTTATCACTAAAAAATAAAATAAAATAAAATAATCCTGGGACAGAGATTGTAAATTGTTCTTAAACAGAAAGCTATTATTGGTAGATCATTCCAAGTAAGGTATGACTCATTGACTACACGTAAATAAAAAATGATTCATTGACTACTCAGTTTGGAGCAGTAACAAACTCTTTTAAGGCCAAACTAAGGCAATCTGTTTAGGACAAATGTCCAGAGAGAACCACTAAAAACCATGTTCTTCAACTCTTCAGATTCCTTGCCCTTGCAGTTTGAAATTATTAAAGTAACCGTTATAGAAAAACTTATCTGAAAAGGGAGAAAAAAATGACCTTTAGAGGTACAATGACCCAGTAAAAATACTGTAGAATTTGTTTCGATACAAGTCCTTGCCTCGCCCAAACCTTATAAAAAGTTATGTCATTCAGTCCTAAGATTCACTATCAAATATTGTAATTATGTGCTAATAAATTCCTGAATTACACCTTTAACCTTTGACTTGAGATTTTATGGTACAACTTACGAAGTATTGTTCCCTTTTGCAGATACGCAACACCAGTTTAATGCAAGGGAAAGTGATTGGGGTTTCACTTCGTTTATGCCCCTTAGTGAATTATATGACCCTGGCAGAGGTTATCTTGTGAATGATACATGTGTTGTTGAAGCTGATGTCACTGTCCGTAAGGTTATTGATTACTGGTCGCATGACTCAAAGAAGGAGACTGGTTATGTTGGACTTAAAAATCAGGGAGCCACTTGTTATATGAACTCTCTCCTCCAAACACTTTACCATATTCCATATTTCAGAAAGGTTACAGAATAAGTTTCTCTTATCTGTTTCTTCGATATTAAACAAAGAAAATGTTTTTTTTTTTCACTTTTTTTTTTTTTTTGCATCAATAACTGAACAGTAGCTTCAAACTTCTTTGTCAGGCTGTGTACCATATGCCAACAACTGAGAATGATATGCCATCGGGGAGCATCCCTCTGGCTTTGCAGAGTTTATTTTATAAGCTCCAGTACAGCGACACAAGTGTAGCAACAAAAGAGTTAACCAAGTCCTTTGGCTGGGACACCTATGATTCATTCATGCAGCACGATGTTCAAGAACTTAATAGGGTTCTTTGTGAAAAACTTGAGGACAAAATGAAGGTATGTGGGTTTCTAGGACTTTATTTTGGGTTATGTTATTACTCACATGTAAGCTGATGTCGATATTATGTATGCCTTACTGCGGTTTATCTGCCCCAGGGAACTGTCGTGGAAGGTACAATACAGCAATTATTCGAAGGGCACCACATGAACTATATTGAATGCATCAATGTAGACTACAAGTCAACAAGGAAGGAATCATTTTATGGTACATATTTTTTCCTTTTAAGACTGACAGGAAGGTCTATGAGGGTCTTTGTAATTACTAACAGGTATATTTGGTGTCAGATCTTCAGCTTGATGTCAAAGGCTGCAGAGATGTTTATTCCTCTTTTGACAAATATGTAGAAGTTGAACGGCTTGAGGGTGATAACAGATATCATGCTGAACAGCATGGATTGCAGGTTGGTTGCCTCTTCTGGGTTTTCAGTTTCACTCAGTTTTCCTCCTTTGGGGGTTAACTGTATGCATACTGTCTCTTTAACCTATAAGATTTTTTGACAAAAATACCCTAGGCAAATGTAAATGTTCTACTAGAGACCTTGCTAAAGTGAATCAATCAGTGGATTGTGGCGCTTTATACTCTGTAAAAAAAGGTCTGCATTGTTTCCTTAGTTGAGCATGATCTATGACTTTTTTGATTGGTCAAATCTGTATTTTACTCAGTTACCCATTTTTGGACATCACCACCGCTGACACATTTTGGCGTTGCATCTGAATTTTGAGTTTCCTAAAGTCACGAAAGATACTTATTGGATGATGATATATACTCCCTTCAAGCCAAAATAGAGTATTATGCTAAAAATTTAAATATTGACTAGAATTATTATCCATTTGAGTCAAAAATTGCCATATAGCTGACTATGTATGGATTATCCGCATAGTGGATTTTTTATTTATATTCATACTTGGACAATGTTGTTTAGAAAAATTAAAAATATATAAGAGTACAATAAATTTTAATAATCGCACAAAAGGATTGCATTTTGGGAGATACTTGATATGTCCAGAGAGGTTTTAGGAAGACTGTAGGAAGATATAACATAGAGGAAGGGATGGTTGAAGAAAAAATTGAATTTTGAATCTTCTTATATTTTGAAACAAAATAAAAACTCATTTCGCTCTTATATTTTTGAGCAGAGGGAGTATCTCACAAACTATTTCTATGCATTTTGTTTTTAACAGGATGCTAAGAAAGGTGTCCTGTTCATCGACTTCCCCCCTGTTCTTCAGCTTCAGTTAAAACGGTTTGAATATGATTTTATGCGGGACACAATGGTAAAGGTTAGTAAGTTAATGAGTAGTTTGCTGTTTTCATAGTATAGCTATATGATCACATCAGATATCGTTGCCTGTTGATGGTTAGAAGATTATAATGGTATGTATTGAGTTGTACCATAGTTAGAATTACAACGGATTGTGTTTCAAATGTACTGCCATGCTCTTTCTTAAACAGAAGGTTCACTGCAGTCAGAAAATTTTGAATTTCTTGGCCATGCTTGATAAATAAGAAGTCTATTCTTTTATTTTTTTTTTTAATTTTTTTTTTTTATGTTTATTCCTTTAATTTTAAATTCATGATCCTCTATGGATACATGACAACCACTAGCTTTAAGGCTCTGAGTTACCCCACAGACAACCAGAGGGCTGTGATCCATTGACTTTGGAGATGGTTTTTTTCATTTCTTTTCTTGTTTACAGTAGTTAGAATCTTATATCCTTTGGATGTGGTCTGATACTGGAAGTGATATTAGTGCTAGAGTTCTGGTGTCACTAGAATGTAGAAGGATTATGTCTTTGCCTATTGCTAATTGGATGATTTATTCGTCTTTGTTTATATGATGATTTATTCGTCTTTGTTTATATAAACAATACAGTTTTCCTTTCTAAAGATAAAAAGCACTTCATAATCTTACTCCTTCCTCACGACTTATCTCCCCTCTCTAAATTCAAATCATTTGGTTTTCAAATACTTACCAGGTCCCAAAGCGAGAGTCCAAAATTATTTGTTTTAGAACAAGAGTCTACTTTCAAAACATATGTACCCAGTCTCATTATATTGAAGTAAGTTTTGATGTTGGCAATTATTATGCTAATTTTATTTTTTTTTTACTTATTATTTCAATCAGATAAACGACCGGTATGAATTCCCTTTGCAACTTGATCTTGATAGAGAGGCTGGCAAATATTTATCTCCTGACGCAGATAGGAGTGTCCGCAACTTGTACACTCTTCACAGGTACATTTTGTTGTCCTTTGCTTCTGTATCTTTATACTTAATTGTACTGTTTAGTCAGATGAGCTGCATGTTATAATCCATCCTTTCCAAAATTAGAGGTGTATATGCATTTTAATGTAGTACATTTGTGAAATCTTAAAATTCAAATTTGAAGTGAATTTAGTTTATTTTGGTTCAGGGATTCAATGTTGTAAACTATATATAAACACTATTATATACAAACTTTGAAACTAAGAAATTTTGAAATTTCTAACAAATTTGTATCATAACTTGAATTTTAAGATTTCACAAACCTTGTTTGATAGAACTCAAAAGTATCTGTAATTTTGGAACGGAGGGAATATTTGATGTAATTTCTTTGGAAATGGAGTTGATAATATAAGCGATTTTCTACTTCATTAGCTTTGTTTTTTTGGAAACGTCTTGTCCACCCTTTCTGTACTCTTTATTCTGTTCTATTCTATTTTTTTAATTTTTGTTTTTTTAGTTTGTGTGTTGAATCAAAAAGAAAGTTGCTGGGTTTATAATATTTTCTTTCATGTTACTTGCTGGATAGTTGCCACACTTTTTTAAAAGGTCATTGTTCTGAATCTTAAAATGCATTGTTTTTTCTATGCAGCGTATTGGTACACAGTGGTGGCGTGCATGGTGGACACTACTATGCTTATATCCGGCCAACCCTCTCCGAACAGTGGTATGCATTAATTAGACTCTTTATAAGCCATTTTTGGTATCTGTTAGATATTTTTCCCCTCTGGTTAGTATCGACATTCACTGGAAGATTGTTGATTCTAGGTTTAAATTTGATGATGAACGTGTGACAAAAGAAGATATGAAGAGGGCACTGGAGGAGCAGTATGGCGGTGAGGAAGAGGTGAGTTTTCCCTTACAGCATAGTTTTCCCATACATGCTGTAAATAAATTCTCCTTTGATGCTATATGCTAATGTTCATGTTTGATAATATATGTTTCTTCATCTGCTGCTTGTATCCAACAGTTGCCACAAACAAACCCTGGGTTCAACAATTCTCCATTTAAATTTACAAAATATTCAAATGCATACATGCTTGTGTATATACGTGAAAGTGACAAGGAGAAAATTATTTGTAATGTGGATGAAAAAGACATAGCAGAACATCTACGGGTAAGATATTTGATTCCTTTGTGTTGGTTCAATTCTTGAATTTATTCTTCCAACTATATTATGCTGAGTTTGAGAATGGCACTCCAGATAAGATTGAAGAAAGAACAAGAAGAGAAGGAGCAAAAGAGAAAAGAAAAGGCAGAGGCACACCTTTACACTATCATAAAGGTTTTATCGCCTAATTTCTTATCCACATCATATTGTTATCATTTGTAAATTCCCTTGGGCTCGACTAAGTTGGGAATGTTGTCTCTAGGTTGCTCGTGATGAGGACCTATATGAACAAATTGGAAGAGATATATATTTTGATCTCGTGGATCATGACAAAGTTCGTAGTTTTCGGATTCAGAAACAAACTTCGTTTAACATTTTCAAGGTACTCTCTATCAAAGTTTTCATTTTGAACTTACCATATTATTCGCAGTCGATTGTTAGGAGTTGTGATAACCGCTGACAATCATCGCTTATGTAAGAATTCACGAGCATATAGAAGACCTCATTCATGACATTCACAACATCAAAGACAACTGCAAGACGACTGTACCTTCATAGGCCCGTGATCAAATTACCATTTTGAATAAGGCCAAAAGAAAATTTCAAGCAAATATTAATTCAATGCAATAAATTTACAATATTATTGTTAAAAGCATTTTTGCAAAAAAAGTGCAAATACTTTTCAAATTCCTTCTGAAAGCCTTATTGAACAACTGAAATTTGAATGATATTTACTTCATTGGTAGGAATGATACACTGATTTTGTGGAAATTCATTCATGAAGTTTGAGACTAGAATCTTGGAGAATAAGTTTGAGACTCCTTTTCCTAGTCTTTACTCATTTCCAAATGGGACTTTAGTATGCCTAGCATCATAGAAAGTTTTACTTCCGTGTTGATCGACGTATGTATAATTATTTAGTTTATCTTTACCAATAAAAAAATTAATTGTTGAGTTTATGTTCAGGAGGAAGTTGCTAAAGAGTTTGGTGTACCTGTGCAATTTCAACGTTTTTGGTTGTGGGCAAAGCGGCAAAATCATACATATCGTCCAAATCGGCCATTAACACCTCAAGAGGAAGCTCAATCTGTAAGTACTTTCAGTTTGCACATTTCTTCTTCATTTATTTCCCGAAACCTCATTTTGATATGTATTGGTTTTTTTTTTTGGCAAGTAATATCAATTGTTATCTGCTAATGGAAAATTATTTTTTAGCAAAGATTAAGAAATTTAGGCTTCTCGATATTACGAGAACCACCCATTTTGCTTTAAGTCACTGGTGCGAATGTATTCATGCAACCCATCGAATTAGCATCTTTTTTAGAGATGATGCTATGACATTTTGAGTTATCTTTTATTACTTAGTTTAGGCAAGCGTGTGTTTTTATTTTATATATATATATATATATTTTAAACTAGTATATGTTTGAATCTTGGGGACTATGGAGACCACCATATAAGAGCAGGTAAGCTGACGATTGGTATATATTTGTAAAATTAATAATATACCCGAATGGGACTAGAAGTTTTAGAGAAAATGCTTGTGATAGAAAGCATTTATGGAGTTACCAATATAATGCTGGTATTAGAATCGTGGATATTTTCATGTCGGTGTATGGGTTTGAATTTTAGAACTCATATAAGGCAATTAATCCAATCTCTGGCCTTGCATTGATAAAAGTTCTAATGTGGCCTACTTAATGTTTAGCTAAAATAATTTCATATTGCTTCACCCAATTACTTTACCGTTCTGGTGTGGCTCTTGTAACACTTCAATGTGCTTAAAGGTCGGACAACTGCGAGAAGTATCCAACAAGGCAAATAATGCAGAGCTGAAATTATTTTTGGAAGTAGAACTTGGGCAGGTAATAATAAATCAGTAACCTGATAATCTTCTTTTGCTGTTCATTTTTATTAACTTTTGAGTTGTTAGAAAGTATAGAGGGGAGGATTGTTATGGTTCTAACTTTGTTATGTACGCCAATGTAGGATCTTCGGCCGATTCCTCCACCTGATAAAACTAAAGACGAGATTCTTCTCTTCTTCAAACTATATGACCCTCTGAAAGAGGAGCTGCGGTACTTGCTGATTCTATATATACTCGTAGATTGATTGTTTGCTGAATGTTTTAACATTATATTAGAGTAGGCAATTTCATACATGTAAAAGGTCGATATATAATAATCTTGGGAGGCTACTGTTTGACGGTATTATGATAAATTAAAGATAAACTTATCCATAGTTATTAGATTAGCGATACGTATTGGGAGTTAGCTATCTCTATCACAAATTTGTGCGACTATAAATATTATAATATACACATGAAATGAAATAAAACTGCTATTGGTACCAGGATGCGGGCCTTTGAGGCTGAGCCATGTTGCATAGTTGTGCTGTCATTCCCCTCTTTTATCACTTTACATATCTTATATATAGTTCTGTCATGGTATCAGAGTCTTATGCTTAACAGCATATCTTGTGCATCCATTATTTTTTTCCCCTATCCAATTCGTCCGTTAAATTATTCTAACTGTATGCTTAAAATTTTGTGTATTTAATTTTATTTGTATTCTAGCTTCGGACTTGCTTGACTGTTGATTTACAAAATTGATAATCATGTCAAAAGATAACATGATAGTTACGTCATAACACTTAGCAAACATAAATGCCTATAAGTCTTTATATGTCTGCTCTTGTTAATTGTAGCATTTCCTACGGCTCTGGGATTATTCTCATTTATGTATCTGTGCGATGACAGTTCCTTATCCTAGCTCCTAATTTTGTTTGGTTTGCATGTGATCGAGCCTGTACCATATTCTCAGGTATGTTGGGAGGCTATTTGTTAAATGCAGTGGCAAACCTGTGGAAATATTGACAAAGCTGAATGAATTGGCAGGCTTCGCTCTTGATGAGGAAATTAATCTCTTTGAGGTTAAACATCGCTTTAGTTATTATTCTTTAATAGTTCCAAGGTTCATGTGCTATTTGGATTTGCTATTATTTTACTGGCTAGTTGTCTTACAGATTTTCGTTAATATTCAGGAAATAAAATTTGAACCAAATGTCATGTGTGAGCCCATTGACAAGAAGCTTACTTTTCGAACTAGTCAGGTATTATTATAGGTGACTACTTGCTGCTGCTTTGGTTCGATAGCTATTTTCTATCCAGTTACACTTTTGTTCTTGCTTGTGAGATATATGATGAATGATCATAAACTGTTTGTCTTTGGTTGAAAATCCATTTTGCAGCTTGAAGATGGAGATATTATTTGCTTCCAGAAACCCCTTAAAGTTGAAAGTACTGAAGAGTGTCGCTACCGTGATGTTCCATCTTTTCTTGAATATGTGCATAATCGTCAGGTTATTGTTCTGACTTATTATTTATTTGGCACTGAAAGGTTATAATGTCTTGTGGTGCACAATTTACATTTTTTCATGCATGAGACCTCTCAGGCTGTTTGCTTTTGCACTCATGCAATTTTGTGCAATATAAAAAATATATATTATTTTCCTATATCAGCCTTAAATGTTGTATCGCCTCTTTATGTTATGAAGAATGTTGCTATGTCTTTCTGCATAGGTTGTCCACTTCCGTTCTCTGGAGAAACAAAAGGAGGATGAGTTTTGTCTTGAGTTGTGAGTTTTCTAAATTTAATGATACGCTGTCTGCTTGCCGGTTTCAGTGTGCCAGTTTTTTGAAATTTTTACTCTTTGATCCCCTGCGAATCTAGGTCAAAACTTCACAATTATGATGACGTTGTTGAAAAAGTAGCTCGCCATCTTGGTCTGGATGATCCATCTAAAATTAGGCTTACATCTCATAACTGCTACTCCCAGCAACCTAAGCCACAACCAATCAAGTACCGAGGAGCAGAACATCTGTCAGACATGTTGGTCCACTACAATCAGGTAAGTTATCGGAAATGTTATTGTCTTCATATCATTGGAACCGTGCTTTGTATAATGCTGAGAATAATAACAAGATCTCTTTTCTTTCTGTGGATAGACTTCGGATATTCTGTATTATGAGGTTTTAGATATACCTTTGCCAGAACTGCAAGGTCTAAAAACACTGAAAGTTGCTTTTCATCATGCTACCAAGGATGAAGTGAGTGGTGATTTACAACCCTTTTTTATTTGCTCAAGCCCTCTCATTTGCCCTCCTTTCTGTAATTTTATATGGTGCAACTGTTTTCAGGTAATAATTCATACTATCAGATTGCCAAAACAAAGTACCGTCGGGGATGTGATTAATGATCTTAAGGCAAAGGTGTTCCAACAACTTCTTTTAGTGATCATCTCGCTAATATTCAGTGAATTGTGGTCCTATTTCTTGGACTGTCGAAATATGTGTCATTAATCCGTCAGACAAATTGTTGGAATTAGAGATATGTTGTTTGTTGTTGGTTGTTGGTTTTTTTTTTTTTTCATCTGAAAATTTTTGTTCCTTGTTGTATGTGATCTCCAGGTTGAGTTGTCGCATCCGAGTGCAGAACTTCGACTGCTTGAGGTTTTCTATCACAAGATTTACAAGGTATTGATTGTGTGGCAAGCATTGCTAGCTCCCTACCCGAAAAAACGAAAAATATATAAAATTGAATGCGCACATCTTTTATTGGTAAATGTATTGTCTGGGAAGTTTTTGAAATTTTAGTACTTGGAAGTTCTTAAGAAATTTGAGACTCTTGAAGCTGGCCAACCTTTTCTTTTTTTTAGTACATATGTCAGTGTAGTGATCAAACTGAATGAATTGATTACTGCATAATTCTTTGGCGGTTAGCTTCAGTTTTCTGCTTCTGCAACAGAAAGATGTGAGACAACTTGTTTTCTGTTTCATCAACCAGTTTGTATAATACAATATCCTTCATTGCAGATTTTCCCTCTTAATGAGAAGATCGAGAATATTAATGATCAATATTGGACTTTACGTGCAGAGGAGGTAAATGTTTAATTTCATTTGAGATGGTTCCATTGTGAGGCATTAGTTGTTGTTTAGGCCATATTTTGTTAAAATTTGAAGACTTCAGAAGCTGACGCCAATGTTGCTTCAAAAATAGTTGACCTGACTGGTCTCTTTCGGTAGAGGGTTTGTATTCTGATCGGAACTGTTTTATGCTACAGATACCAGAGGAGGAGAAGAATCTTGATCCACAAGATCGTCTGATTCATGTATATCATTTTATGAAAGATACTGCTCAGAACCAGGTGGTAAGTAAATATGGTTTGATTTCATGTCATCTATCTGTATAAGCTTCAACTGGATGTGTGTTCAGTTGTTATTCTTATTATAAATTTTACAGCAGGTCCAGAATTTTGGAGAACCATTTTTCCTTGTGATACATGAGGGTGAGACCTTGGCTGAAGTGAAAGTACGTATACAAAAAAAATTGCAGGTTCCGGATGAGGAGTTTTTGAAGGTATTCTCTTTCCCTCATTTTTTTTCTATCATATTTTGCTATATTGACACTATGGTCAGTCTTACACTTGATGCATTTTTTAATAAATCTCTTTGCTTTTTAACCTGATTTGATTTTCTGATGTAAGTATTTTAATTTGTTTTATATCCTCAGTGGAAATTTGCATTTTTGTCTTTGGGTCGTCCGGAGTACCTTCTTGATACAGATATTGTAGCCAGTCGTTTTCAGGTGTGTGAACTCTCACACACACACGCTCTTTCTCACACACACTCTTTCTCACAACACCCTCCATGTCATTAATTTTAGCATGTTTACACATCTACCTTTTATTCTGTTTCCAAATACAGAGGAGAGATGTGTATGGTGCTTGGGAACAGTATCTTGGGTTAGAACATTCAGATAATACTCCAAAACGTTCATATGCAGCAAATCAGGTATGTATTTTTCGTGTTCGTTTAAGTTGCTATGCAAGGGGATTTATAAAGCATCTTGATAGCATAGTCCTGAAAGTGTCATTGAATCAAATGGTTTTATGTAAATTTCTGTGAACACAATACTATGTAATCATAAACCCTCTTAGCAAAAATTACCTCAAATATGCAGAATCGTCACACATTTGAGAAGCCTGTTAGAATCTACAATTAGAACAAACCAGCTGGATCAGCACCAGTGCAATTGGCTGAATGATAATGATACTCCAATGAACATGCCCAACTCAATTTTCTAGCAGCGAGACAATGTGAAAGTGTAGTTATTATTATTCGGTAGATGTGTAATTCATTATTACAGGGTGGCCAACCGTATGATGCAACTCCTGTATTTCATACCAGCCTCTTTCTCTGGCCCATCACTAGGTCGAGGTAGGTAGATGGTGTTTCCGTCTTTGCCTTCCATTTTAGGCGTGCATAAGATTTTGGGATGGGATGTATAGAGGGTATATCTGTTTAACATTTCTTTTTATTTTTCCATATAATGCTGTCATTGTGGTTTTATAATAGGCAAACTATAGATGGGAGATATGTAATGTTCGATTTGGTTACAGTTTTTGGGATTTCCTAGATTTGTGGAAGAAACACCATTTGCGAAGTAAGTTGTCCAATGAGCTGAAATTGTCAATATAAATGGCCTAAATTCTATTTTGATTTGCAAGAAAAGTTATATTCTACTCAAATTATGCCAATCATTAGTTTTTTGGTTGATCGCCTAAATATTGGTTCCGTTGCAAAATAGCTGTTTCAAGTGCACGGTCTTTCACAAATTCTTAGTGATGGTTCACGTGTCTAGTACAGCTGTCCCTTGTTGTGACGGCTTATCGTTGCAAAACAACCTTAGCTAAATTGCGAACTATGAAAGTGGCTGTTATTGGTTTCCTGCCTTGATTGTGTTATTTTGCCTAAAAGACGACTGTTTCGTTATTCTGCCCTTTACTGCAACCTTTGTTTTATGGTGGGGTATTGTAAACAGGTCTATAGATGATGTACCGTTCATGAAATTGCTCTTTGAAGAGCTCTCATTTTAAGAGTCGAGTTTCTAGCTCACAACATTCTCACTCTAAATAGCTCCCCTTCTTTCCTTCACAAGCCAGCCGGCATCAAAACTTATTATCCTTACCTGGGCTTGATGAAGCTTACCAACATCTCAGTCTTTCAGCTTGATAGTCGCTGTATAAAACAGTACAGAACTGAAACTATAGTGATTGTCTGGCCTCGAGAAAGCAAGTTCCCACAAACAAAGCAGCTCCGGCGAAAGGGCAAAAGTTAAATAGATGATTTTATGCAGTCCTCTGCATGACCGGCCCTCTTATTGACAGTTGACCCTCTTATTGACAGTTGACCCACTGACTACCGATATTGTTGTTTAAAAATTTAATGACAAAAAAGCAACCTAGCTACTACTTTTTTCTTAAGTAACCTGAGTCCAACCCAACAATATTAACAGATGTTTGAAGAAAGGCCCGGCCCAACAATATTAAACATAAATTCTTAGCAATCCTGTGACCTCTCACGCGGGATGTGTTAAAAGTAACTTAAATATTTTATCTTTTTTTTTTTTTTTTGGATAGACTACGAAAAATAATAACATAAGCAAAGTTTGAGTTTTCTTGCATTATTTGCAAGTGTACGTGTGCGTCATTTACTAATGATGACTTTTGCACATTTCAGATGCATATCAGTAAACAATCGCTTGGAATTGGGAAGAACAGCTAGAAGCTTAAACAAAATTTGGATATCAGCCCAGGAGGAGAGCCCATCAAGATTGCTATTAATCGCCGTCTGGTAGCTTCTTTCAGTGCCATAGCTTCTACTTCGTGTTGCATTGCCTGCATGCACCATTTTTCACTCAGTGTCCAGCCAACAGCAGCCTTTGCCGCGTTTCTTTTTCCAACTTCCATCGACCTGTACGAATATAATCTACGGCCTTGCCTGTAACATTTTGTTTACTTGTGTCTTATTATTTTGTTGTCTAACTTTCCTCTGCCTTTTCATGAGTCGACTGCCATAGCTTTTTAGCTGCTCAAAATTATAAACTGATCGAAGATCTGGAATCAGCGCGAAAAAACAGTGACCCGGGACAGCGTTGACTTTTTGGCCTGACTGGGCCCAGAGTTGACTTTTTCTACCGGAGCGCTGTATGGAAAAATGGACAGCGCCGTTGCGATCGCAGCGTGCCAAAACGTAGGGATAGAGTATAATATTACGTTTTTCAGATTTTGACTTTTCGGCT
>JAUMHB010115451.1:13682-28447 GCA_032359685.1 Pittosporum tobira | reverse complement strand
ATTATTATTATTATTATTATTATTATTATTATTATTATTATTATTATTATTATTATTATTATTATTAAATTACCAAACTGCCATTGATGCCATATTCACCAAAATACCCTTAGAGCACATTTGGCCTATTCAGACATCTGGGAGCATTTTTTCGTAATCTAATCCGTCAACGTTTGATAATTCTGTCTAATTGAATCGAGAAGATAATAATAGATGTGATGGATCCGAAGATTACCAAATAATGAAATTAAATTAATGGTCGAATTTGGAAACTTATAAAAATATATTCACTTTGTCTTAAAAAAAATTGAACTCATATATTATTTTCATCATCCAAAAATGAATGATTTAATTTATCATTTTTAGTTTATAATTATTTTCTTATCCTCACGTTTTGTCAAATCAAAATTTTTTTTTCTCTTACTTCCTCATTATAAAATATACTTACATAAATAATTTTGTCAAAAAAATATATTATTTCCTAAAAAATTAATTTTTATAATTTATATTTTTTTTCACATTTTATTCATACTTTTTGAGACAAAAATAGGGTATTTATATGTGAGTTTTGATTTGGGAGAAAGGGAAAGCTTGAGGTAGAAAAATTTGGTTATGAAGTGTTCAATTTTTTCATTCATTCCCTCAAAATCAAACTCATAAACAGGCGTGACTCGTACCCAACATTATATCCAAAATTAATAAATTTTTTAAGAACAAAATAAGTTTTAATTAGGTATTTTATCACAATTTTAATATTAAAATTAAATAAATATAAAAATAATTATCTATTTTAAAGAAATATTTATGCTACTTTCACCAAGAAGGCGAACTAATGATTGTTATAATTATTTAAGATTTGGCAAATTTTGGTTATCTTTTTGAACCCAATCAATTAATAGTAATTTTCTTAAGTGATTTATATTGAATATAAATAATAAATCAATTTAGTATTATGTTCATTTAACAATGTCGTCCTCAATTCTCACTAGCATTTAAATGTGGCCTAATAAAAATATTATATAACATGCTTAAGACCTTAAAAATTCCAAATCTTCAATTTAAATAGATAGTATGAAAAATATTCATATAGCCGTACAATTGAAACAATGATAACTATTTTTAGATTTAAAAGTGTGAATATTGGGTGTAGTACAATTTTTCATTTTTGATGGGATTAAATAATATCGTATTTTTTATAGTTGATTGACTTTGATCTAGTTTTGAATTTTTAAAATTTATTAGTCGACGTAATTTTCAATTAATTTTAATTAAAAAAGTATTAAGCCATCGTCAAACGATAAAAAATAATAGAGCTTATCACAATTAAGGAGACATTTTTTTTATGTTTGGAAGAGTGTTAAGGTGTGACGTTTAGCCACACTCATATCAGTGAATAAATTAAAAAAATTATAAATACATAACGCTCAAATATTTTATTTTATTTATAAAAAATAAAAAAAAAATGTCAAGATTTTATTAGAAACGACGAATTCTTATTTTTTACATTTTTAAAAAAAAGGTCAAATTGTCACAATTATACATTGTAAGGAACTATTTTTTTAAAGGTTAAATTGATTAATTAATTATTATTGTTATATGACAATAAAAATAAAATTATTATTTTTAAAAATAAATACTATTTTTTATTATTTTTAATAAAAATGTACAAATAATGAACACAGGTAGGTAGTGCAAGAACCCACACGGCACGCGCTCACTTCTCTTCTCTGTCCTCGATACAAGAGTCTCTTCAAGCTCTCGGAGAAATACAGTACATCACTAAAATTGGCGCCCTATCTTCTAATCAAAATCAGCCAAACACAGTCTTCTCAAACCGAGACCAATAACTGAAGTCTCAATAAGAAAATAACATGCAAGGAGGCGAAGAAAATCTGAGTATCCAAGATCTTGCCTCCAATCTTTCTACCTACAAAGCGCAGCTTGATCAGGTACTTAATTGTGTACTAGATATATGAATTTTGATCAATTATGACATACAGTTTTGAATTTTAGGTCAATTGAAGAAAGAATTAGGGAAATCTTTAATTAGGGTTTTTGATAGGCGTGTATTCTCCGTGTTCTGTGTCTGATTTGAGTTATTATATATGAAAGTTGGAAACTTTGTAATTGCTTAAATGAAAAATATCAATTAGGATTCAGTATTATTTATAAAATAAAATTCTTTAGTTTTTAAATTGTTAATTCTACATTGTTTATTGGGTTTTTCTAGCTTGTAAACGTTTTGGTAAAGTTATTAGCAACATTTGTTAGCTTCATGTAGTTGAGTGGTACGAGAATCACCAAACTTATACTCCCTAGTCCCTAGTCACCTACACTATCCCTATTTAATTGACCTTCTTTCTATTTTGTGATATCCCAAATTAAGTGATTATATCCCACATGTCAATGCAGTGGTACTTTGACTGTTTATTGTTATTTTTGTAGAACATTAAAGATGAGAATTTGAATCTTTGACTTTGTCGATCCAATTCAACATATCAATTCTTTAGGTGTATAAAGCGGGTAAAAAGGATAAGTCTTGATCAGGTACTCTTACTATTACGCTGCCAGGGTTACTTACGTTAGAGGAGGTATCCAAATTTTCCATGTGGTACTACTAACATGAGTAATTAAGGAGACATAGAAATAGACTCTAAACAGTGACTAAAAAACATCTACTCGAGTTCATGTATTGAGAAATTATTAGATCACATAATCATAGAAAGAGTGAGGGAAAAGAAAGGAAAAGAAAGAGATGCACACTGATTTTTAACTTCACACATGGATTGAAGTATTTGATGTATATGGTGTAGAATGTGCATTGGCTATCTCTTCTCATTGCCCATCATTTCGTTTCACCCTTTTCTTTCCCTCATTACTATATCTAAGAATGTGAGGAAATGGGGCAACATATGTGTAAATGAAATATCGAATTATTAAGTTATGGACTTATCAGGAAGCTGAGCTCAAAATGCAGCACCAACATGCCTGAAATGCCAAATATCTTTATTTTATTTCTTATTTCATTTTTTATAAATTTTTAAAATATTATTTTAATGTTGTCTAAAGCTGATCAAACTTTAAGTTGGGCAACAGTTACTCACCCCAAGTCGCAACTCACAAAACTCACAACCTTCATATTGTATATTGTAATCATACTGTGACAGTCATGGATAATTTGTCCACATTAGCATTGCATAAAAGATGATTAGATAATCAATATTATATTTATATATGCATATTTGTGTACATATGTGTGTGTGTACACACACACACACACATATTACCTGAAATGCGAAATTTCATGACTTATGTAATGTTCAATGCTACATGTTTGTACCGATTTTGAGTTTATGCCTTTTTGAACTTTCATGTTAATTATGTATACTATACTCTTTAACGAGTATTTCTTCAATGACTATGGATCAGGTCAGGAGTCTCTTGGATGATGACCCTGGTAACTCTGAATATGAAGACATGGAAAAGGAGCTTGCAGAGGTGACCTTATTTATTTAGTTGTACATCATTCTTTCTTTTCAGATGTGGCACTTCGGTTATGTTAGTCAACTAAAATCTGTATGATGTTTCTAACAAGGACCTTAGTAGCTGAATCAATGTTTTTAAGAATACTGCAACAATGTCTAGTAACATAGATGGTTTTACTTGAACTGCTCATGGTTGATCATAAGTTGTCTAATTTTTTTCAATGAGTAATTAAGTGGTCTAAATCTTCACTTCCATTCTTTTTCACTGTCTCTATCTCCATGCCCGTCTGTATCATTATGACGATTATGTTTGCTGAAGCAATACATCAATTACTTTCCAATGAGTGTAGGGGATTTCTATATCCTCAGATATCATAGGTGACTATTATATTTTGTTATAATAAGCCTTACAGACCAGGTAAATAAACTCTGCGAAGAATATGTAGAAATTATCTAGAAAGTTAATCAAGGTGTCCATCACTTGTATCTTGGTTCATGTGCAGGTCTGCTATATGTCGTGATGGTCCAGTCTTCCTTGTCTCCTGATTTCAGATGTTCACACTAAGATTCTAAGTTCGACATCCATGGCAATTTTTAAATTATTTTTATAGCTCTTCTGATGTGAAACCTGTTATGATGTTAATTATCGACTTGGCTAATACTTTGGGGATGCAGGTAATTGCTTTAACGGAAGAACTCCTGGAAACTGCAAGGCAAAATGAGAAATCAGGATTGATTATCGGGACAGGTGCTGATGTGTCTCCTAGTTCGCACCATCCTGGAGGGACCTCACAGCATTATTTGGTAAATCTTCTTCGTAGCTGCTTTTGTACTAGAGTACTCTTAATTGTGGTATTTATTTTATATATTCTTACTGTCATATTTAATGCCTGTCTTGTCAATTAGGATTCTGGTATCAAGTCTGATCAATCTGATAAACTTCCTGTTGGCACTAAAGTTCAAGCTGTTTGGAGCGAAGATGGAGAGTGGTAACCCTTCTCTTTCCTCCCTTGCTAGAATTATCTAGTTTTAAGCAATTTTATCCCCGTTTTCATTTGCTTTACCAATACTTCCTTTCTCTATGTTTGATTTAATTGAATGTTCAGGTATGATGCCAAAATCGTGGCTCTTACACCAAATGGCTATTTTGTATCCTATGAGGGATGGGGCAATAAGGAAGAGGTATGTTCACACACATTTCTCTATGAAATCTTCTTTTTATAACTAAAAAGAATTTTTTACTAGTTAGTACTTAGTAGCGTAGTTATCAAAGCAGTAAAGCAAAGGAAAGCAGTATCCAGCAGTTCGGGAGCTTAGGCAGTAAAGCGTCCTCCTAAGCAACAGTAAAGCATTCAATCGTATACAAATTATATTATCATTTCACATTTTGACAAGCATAACTCTTAAATATCATTAAAACATTAATATTGTAACATGTCACAAGCACCAAATAAAGTTAATAATGTACAGCTGGTAAGGTGTGCGAGTTAGAAACTCCCGGTAAAGCGACGGCTGGCTTTGATAACTATGGTTAGTAGCATTCTGTAAGGGTTGTAATATGTGCTGAGCCACTTTAGCAGTTTTTGCTCGACTTGTTTATTATATTGTCCAATAGCAGGTGCAAGAGAAACTAGTCCTAATTCAACTTCAGATTTTTTAGCTCATGGATGTAATAAGTTCATTCATTTGTTTCCGATACAGATTATATAATTCATGCTTATCTACTTGGTATTTGCCTTTTGTCCTCTTGCTGCTATTTTGATTAAATTGCTTACTTATCTGAAGGTATACAACATTGTACCATCTCAATGTGCTTAAGCTTGTTATTGTTTTATTCCATTATTTATTTGAGCTGTCATAAAGATCATGATGTGGTGCTGATTATTAATACTTCCAGGTGGATCCTGCTAACATTAGGGTGGTAGAAGACAGGGCTGTGGATGCACTTTTAGAAGCTGAGAAGGAAGCAGAGGCTACAAAGCTTGCTTTGAAGCGAAAAATCGCACAAGCTGCTGCTGCTGATACTGACTTCCAGTCAAAAATTTTACCAGCAAAACTACGTATTGAACCTGAGGACCCTGAAGACGTGGTGCGTGTTCTAATTTTGATTTTATTTTGAATTTATTTATGGTCTGTGTTCTGTGTATGCGTGATTTCCAATTTCTTACAAGTGTTAGGGGAACAATCTATACCTATTCCCCTTAATATCTGTTGTTTTTCTTGGCAATTGAGACACTCAAATTACCTTGATTGCGCTTTGTTAAACACTCTTTAGATTTGGTTGCGAAGTATAATCTTGTTCTGACTCTCAGCAGCCCAGTTTGGTGATACATAGGTTCAGGATCTAAGTTCCTAACATTGTGGGAAAATTGTAGTGGAGTTCCATAACTAACCTTTGAATTAGGAGTGGTTGAATTTTAGTATGATTCAGTTGGATGGTTTTTCAGATTCCTGAGTAATGTCAGGTTGTGTGGCAAATTGGGTAGAGCACGACCTGTTTTAGCTTGATTGAAATTCCTTTTATTATTTCCCTGCTCTATAATTTGTCTTACTATTTACCCTATTGTCTACAGAAAGCCACCAAACGCAAGAAGATACATGCTTTTAAGTCCAAGATGCGGCTTGAGCAACTTGAGGTGACACAGAATAAGAGGCAGAATGCATGGCAACAATTCCAGACCACCAAAGGTCGGGCTAAGAAGGTATGATCTTCATCCAATTCTGCAATTGCAAAATGTAGGTCATACATAAAAGTAATGCCAATACTGTGCGTACTTTTTTTTTTCTTTTTCCTGGAAGATGGCTTGTATAGGGTGGGATTTTGAACTGTGCCTTTTATTTTCCCCATGTTTTTGTCTGCTGCACCTTTACTTGGGTTGACCTCGTTTTTGGAGCTTTTAAATGGTTTCTGTTAGTGTATAGAGGTGAACTCACGATAAGGGGCGAACCACCTAGTATAATTAGGAGTTGATGTCTCCTAATACAACTAGGAGTTTCCTTATATTGTGTCCCTAGTATAGTTTTGATTCCCAATTAGGTTGTATTCCCTCTATAATTATGGTTTCCCTATTACAACAAAGTTAGTATGCTGGAAAAAAATAAGGAAAAGAAAAAAGACCGAGTAGGTTGAGAAGCAGCAATTGTATGCCAATGTATGGGCATCTTATTTGCTCGTCTTTGATATCATCTAATAGGGTTCCTAAATGTTATGTATCCAAATCTTCTTTCGTTTGTGCACAAGATCTTGCTTAATTAGCCTCATGCATCTCAACACCTGTTAATTTAATTTAATTTTTACAATTTTTAATGCAAACTCATAGTTTAATCTATTTGGCCTATTTTCATTGTTGAGTTTTCTAGTAACAGAACTTAAATTAGGTGTTGAACTCCAATATGTATCCTACCATAGGCTTGCTCAGATGGTATACTGCACTGCCATGCGTTATGTTTCAGCAGATGCGTCCTAGATTTGCAGATGATTTCTATCTGACATCTGAAAATCTATGTTTTCTTACTAGTTTTGTATTAGTGTTATAACCAAGTTGTTGCTATGAAGAGTAGAACATGCGTCATTAAAGCTATGATAATGTATATCCAGAAAACATTGTTGGTTGATATTTCATGTGAGTGCTTGCTTCATATCCCTACTGATTGGTTGATATTTATCTATTCTAATTGTACTAATCTGACATTTCCATCCCTACAGATTGGTTTCTTTTCTGGGCGCAAAAAAGAGAGCATCTTCAAGTCTCCAGATGATCCGTTTGGAAAGGTTGGAGTGACCGGAAGTGGGAAAGGTTTGACAGATTTTCAGAAGAGGGAGAAACACTTGCATCTCAAGGGAGCAAATGCTGACGGCGCTGATGAATAGATTGTTGAAACTCATCCTTTCTGTATGTTTATTATCTCTCGTCTTTCTCATAGAATCCCACCCTGAAATAGTCTAGCTTTTATGCGATACGCATTTTGCATTATGCTAGATTTACATAGTATGGGAAGTAGTTCTGAAACCAAAGAGAACCTGTTAGCTGCTGCTTATGGAATTTATGGTTTTCAAAAATCATTTTTGGTTCTTTCCTTTAAATGATTTTAATTAACCTTAATGGTGTTAATGTTACGTCTTTCTTACGTAATTAACATGTCTTTACTTCTTTCTTTTTTGCTTTTTTAATGTTTGAATGGGTATTCAATTACAAATTTCTTAAAGTTTGGGGAGGAAACTTGTATATATAGGAGTTTTAAATATTCAAGTTTCCAGAAGGTAGATAGACATGGTCAGTATTATTTTCCAAAATGTCAGATTGCTTGGCTTCTGCCGGTTTCATAACGAAAAGGAAAAGGATTTTTTTTATTTGATATATTTATAATCACTTCCAATAGTTGACCGTTTATTAAAAATACGATGTGTATAATAATTAAATTTGGGCAAGAGAGGAGGTGGTGAAATCAGTTCAATTAATTTGTTGGTACTACTCGTTACTCCCTCTGTTTTAAATCCAGAGAGATTTTTAAAAATAGAAGTTTTTAAAGCCATCTTTCAATATGATTTTTATCTAATATAATATTATTTTTGAATTTTTTTAAATAATATAAAATTTCATGTATATTTAGGAAGATGCTATTTTTAAACAAGAAATTATATTAGGTGCTACTCGTTACTCCCTCCGCTTTAAATCCAGAGAGATTTTTAAAAATAGAAGTTTTTAAAGCCATCTTTCAATATAATTTTTATCTAATATAATATTATTTTTGAATTTTTTTAAATAATATAAAATTTCATGTATATTTAGGAAACTGCTATTTTTAAACAAGAAATTATATTAGTTATGCAATTGTCTCACATTTAATAGTAATTTTGTTCTATGTTCTAAAGTTAAATGGTAAGACTTTATTGAACTAATATATTTTCTTCTAAAAATAACAATTATCTATATTTATAATAAATTAATAAATTAAAAATATTATATTTTATAATATTAAAATAAAATATATCTCTAAATTTGAAAGAGATTAAAAAAAAATGTCTGACTAGAAATGATGTTAAGACCATATCTGTTACTTTTTAACATGCTAACAGAATTATATTAAATTTTATAAATTAACTCAAAAGATTCAACTCAAAAATATAATATTAATATAGAAATATAATATAAGAGAAAGAGAAAAAAAGAAACATGTAAAATAATTGTAAATTCTCTATTTTTTATCTCAACATGCTTATAATAGCCCCTATAAACTATTTATCGTAATCGATTAGTTAACATGTTGGTTAACCGTATTCTGAAACACGGAAAAAAATCATTGGCTTATCAAATTATCTATCGAGCCGTGAAAAAGATTCAACAAAAGACAGAAACAAATCCACTATCTGTTTTACGTCAAGCAATACGTGGAGTAACTCCCGATATAGCAGTAAAAGCAAGACGTGTAGGTGGATCGACTCTAGATAATATATGTATAATGTAAATACAATGTATAATATAAATACATGAATGTATGCTATTAAATGGAAAGAGGTGAACCTATACATTGTAAGAAAGAATGTATGGAACAATATATATATAAAGGTGATACATCAACTTAATTCATTGTATTTTATAACACTTCACATTGGATGTTCACATTTGATTATACGCTATTTAGACTGTCTCATTAAAACTTTGCCAAAAAAAACCCAGTGGGACAAAAACTTAGCGAAGGAAAAAGAGTACAACGCGTATAATACTCGCTCTCATGTCAACGGACATTTATAAACCTTATGGGCACTATCGATGGTTAATTTGCTCCCCATGATGAAAGTAATCTTCCAAGGCGAAACATCCCTATTCAATTTACAAGTTTCTCAAATTTGGAAGTAGGGAGAGATCTAGTGAACAAATATGTAAAATTGTCACTAGAGCAGATTTGATGGATATCTATTTCACCCTTCTATTGGAATTCATGCGGATAAAATAATTTAGAGAAATATGTTTAGTTTTGTCACTTTTAATAAATTTATTACGTACTTGTGCAATGCAAGCCGCATTGTCCTCAAAAAGTATAGTGGGGGCATCATGAACTGAGAACAAACTAAACGAATTTTGAATATGATGTTTTAAGGTTCTCAACCAAACACATTCTTTATCAGTTTAAAATAGTGTAATAATCTCATAATTATTTGAGGAAGAAGCAACCAAACTTTATTTTACTGACTTCCATGAAACTGCCGTGCCTCCACTAAGAAATACATAACCAGTATGTGACTTGGCATTATGAGGATCAGACAAATAGTCAGTATCTGAATATCCAACGAATGATAAATCCCTATTTCTTTAGTAAAATAAACCAAGATCAATAGTTTTTCGAAGATAACGTAAGATATGTTTAACGTCATTCGTATAACTTCGGGTTGGATTTGTACTGTGTCTAGCTTAGAACATTCATTGCAAATCCAATGTCGGGCCTGGTGCAATTTGCAAAATATAACAGTGCTTTTATGGCGCTAAGATCAAGAACTTCAAGTGATCAGGTCCTAATCCTTTCTCATTATCCTCTTTAGGTCTGAATAGGTCTTTGTCTACTGCAAGTGAACGAACCAAAATTAGTGTGCTAAGATGATGAGATTTATCCATATAAAATGTTTCTAATATTCTTTTTATATAATTAGACTGGTGCAATAAAACTCCTTATAGTAGGTGCTCAATTTGCAGGCCAAGACAATACTTGGTTTGACCCAAGTGTTTCATTTCAAATTCCTTCTTCAGGCAGGAACGAGCTTCTACAAGCTCATTCGGAGTTCCGATTGTATTCAAGTCATCAACATTTATAGATTTAATAGCAAAATCATTCAATGACTTTTTTATGAGCACACATGAACATATTACATTATTTACATATCCATGCTGCAGGAGGTAATCACTTAACCGTTTGTACCACATGCGACTGGTTTGTTTAAGACCATATAATGATCTTTGTAACTTAATACTGTACATGTTGTTATTTTTATTCTTTTCCATATGGAGAATTGAAAATCCTTCAGGTACTTTCATATATATATATAACTTCCATTAAATGCATATCAAGATTCATACTTACTATCATACTGATCAAATAACGGAAAGTAATATTATCCATTACGGGAGAGTAAGTGGCTTCAAAGTCTATGTCGGGTCTCTGCAAAAACCCTTAGGTAACTAGCCTCGCTTTATATCTTACCACCTCATTCTTTTCAATGTGTTTTCGTACAAACACTCATTTATATCCGATAGGAAAAATATTTTTGGATGTTTAGACAACAGGTCCAAAAATACAACATTTATTAAGCGAGTTTAGTTCTACCTTGATTGTCTCTTCTTATTTATTCCAATCTGAACGCTTCTGGCATTCAAGAATGATTTTTGATTCTGGATCCAAATTTTTTTTTGAGACATTAAGCGCTATAGAGGAGGCAACTGAGTCATCAACGACAATTGTAATTCTATCATATCTCACTCTTGTATTCGAATAGTTTATTGCAACTTCTATATTAACATCAACCAAATCCTCGTCGTTTCCCATAACAATAGGACTTGGCCATTCCGTTTTTCCGGAATTGTTATATGGAGCAGCTGCACTAATTTTACCGGGATTACTTTCTTCATGATTAATTTCTGCAGGAGACACATTAGGTGACTGAATTTGTTTTCTTTTCCATGGATTTATGTTTTTAGCCCATGTGGGTGGTCCACGCTTCTAGCGTTGACTAGACTCATCAGACATTTTTAGTCCTGAGGGGATCTCCATTCTATGTGGTGTGTTTTTTTGCAGGAATATGGGACTTAGTCACCCCTTTATGATCAGTAAATGCATCAGGCAGTTTACTTGTTAAGTTTTGCAAGTTAATGATCTTCTGAACTTCAAGTTCAGTCATGCTTGTACGCGGATCAAGATAATTCATTTGGTCTTATTTCTAGAAAATTTCGTGGCATTCTTTAAGCTTCAGGCTTTCTCCCCCTAATGCCGGAAAATGTGCCTCATCAAATATACAATCAACGAACCGGGAAGTAAACAAGTCACTTATCTGGGACTTCATATATATGCCACATATATGCCAAGTCTACGTTGGGGCCCCATTTTGGAACGCTGTGGAGGTGGTATAGGAACATATACGGCACAACCAAAAATGCGCAGATGGGAAACATCATGTTCACATCCACGTACAAGTTGAATTGGGGATTATTCATGATATGCAGTGGGTCGAATTCGAATAAGTGATGCAGCGTGCAATATCGCATGTCCCCATAAGCTAAAGGGTAATTTGGCCTTTAAGAACAATGGTCTTGCAATCATTTTCACGCGTTTAATTAAAGATTCTACTAGGTCATTCTGAGTATGAGTATGCGACACAGGATGCTCCATGTCTATCCTAATGGCCATTAAAAGCCTTAGATGTAAACTCACCAGCATTATCTAACCGGATCTTCTGGATCGGGTAATCAGGAAATTGTGAACGCAATTTAATTAGCTAAGTGAGCAATTTGGCAAAAGCCATATTACGCGTCGACAACAAATCAACATATGTCCATCGCGTTGAAGCATCAATTAGGACCATGAAGTACATGAAAGGTCCACATGCAGGGTAGATAGGCCTACAGATGTCTCCTTGAATTATATGCAAGAATATAGGAGATTCCACCCTTACTTTAGTACTAGACGGACGTATGATTAATTTACCCTCAGCGCACGCATTGCATATATAATCAGTGGGTAAAGGGAGCCCATGATTTGTTAATTGATGCCCAACTAAATGTGCTAATATTCGACTCATCATATTCGACCCTGGGTGACCCAAACGGTCATGCCATAACTGAAAACCTTCTAAATTTTTGAACTTCAGGTTCATCGCAACATGTTTATTACCCATATGTATATAAGTATAATATAACCCGGATGAGAATGATGGTAACTTTTTGATAATTTGTTTTCTGTATCCACTCATCTGGGTGAGATACAAGTATTCTTTACCATCGCTAGTCTCGGTTTCAATGTGAAATCCATTGGAACGAATATCTTTAAAACTAATTAAGTTCCTATTAGATCGTGGGCAAAATAAAGCGTCATTAATAATAATTTATGTGTCCATTGATAGTATTACACATGCTTTTCTGGAGCCTATAATTAATTTACTATCGCCTGAAATAGTGGTAATATTCGCTTCATATTTTTTCAATGTTTCAAAAAAACTTCCTCTGCTAGTGGATCGTATGTGTAGTACCATTGTCAACAAGACAAAAAATACAATTGTTCTCCTCGAGGTAATTGTGTAACATCATTTTTTATTAACATAAAAATAAAGAGAATAAGACATGAATGTGAATAAACATTAATACAAACTTAGAATAATATTTATATATATACACACACACACACTAATAATAACTATATTCATATAGCTTGTAAACGTGATTTAACTCGTCTATATATATGTTAATTTAATTTAAATAACCAAAATGATCAATATCAAGAGACGTAGTAACCAGAGATGACTTTTTATTATCTATTAGAGACATTCTTGTAAAGTTAGCTTCTTTTTTTTCTCTCTTCTTGTTCTCTTTGATAGAGGTTAACCAGGTATTTTGGAGTACAACAAGTGCGAGACCAATGCCCCATATAATCACATCTATGACAAACATTGACAGCAACCTAGTTAGGCACTTCTAGACTTTCTTTCCTTTGTGGACCACGTCTAGGGCCATGTGGACCTCTATCTTGTCTTTTATTAGGCTGATTTTTTAAATTACACTTTTTGCCCTTCCAATGCATGTGGATCTTATTTTTATGACGTGCAACATATGCTTCAGACATAGGTACAGATCCAACATTATGAGAATTATGATTTTGCATCAACAACTAGTTATGTTTTTTTTCGACAAGTAGTGTAGAGATTAACTCTGAATGTTATGAGTAATTTTTTGCCCTATACTACTGCTGGAGTACAAGGTTACTGACATGGAAGGTAGATAATGTTTTCTCAAACATTTCAGTCTCTGTGATCTGCTGGCCACAGAGACTCAGTTGTGACACAATTTGGTGAATAGCAAAATTGTATTCGGCTATAGACTTAAAATCCTGAAAACGTAGATTGATCCACTCAAACCTGACATGAGGAAGAACCACATCTTGTTGATGATCATAGCGATCCTTCATGAATTTTCATAAAAAAACAGAGTTCTTCTCAGTCAGATATTAAACCTTTAAATCATGTAAGTGGTGACGGATGAAGATAAGAGCCTTAGCCTTCTGGGCTGGAGAACAATCAGATTCAGAGAGACTGAATTGACTAAGATCTAGTGATGTTAAGTGTATCTTAACATCGAAAGCTCATGTTAGATAATTACTTCCGGTAATATCTAACGTTGCAAACTATCTCTTGGTAATGTTTAACATGCTTAAAGAGAATTAAAGAAACATATAATAACGAGAAAAACAAAAGATATGTTACCTTGAGCGATATCCAAGATTCTAACTGGTCCGTACTGATAACGTGTTGTAAATAATATGAAAACGACGATTTATGAATTCAACTCAACAATATAACATTAATATATAAATATAATATATGAGAAAGAGGAAGAAAGAAACATGTAAAACAATTGTAAATTCTCTATTTTTCATCATCTCAACATGCTTACAATAGCACATCATGTATAATATAAATACATAAATGTATGCTATTAAATGGGAGGAGATGAACCTATACAGTGTAGAAGAGGATGTATAGAATAATATATATATACGAAGGTGATACATCTATTTAATTAATTGTATTTTATAACAAAAAAAATAATATATCTATAACCAAATAAGTTTTTTTTTTCAAAAATAATAAATTATATAAAAAATAATAGATTATGTCTTTTAATTTATCACATTTTCAGTAAATAAATTTACCATAGCTCTTTCTATATGTTGGGATATGAAGTCCAAATTATAATTACAGATGCCTGAAAGTTGGGGAACAAAATTCAATGCGTAGGGAGGTTTACCGTTTTAGTACTCAAAAGTCCTCAAAAGGTAGAGGAACTTCAAATAAATGGTGATGTTCCAACACCATTTAAAACTCACCAACGGATACCAGAGCGAAAATCAACAGCAAATAATAATTACTTAAAATGCTCAAAATGTTTTAACATCACAAGGGAAAATTGGTAGTATTACGTATCACAAATCAATAAGTCACCGAAAATCACGTGAAATCCCCATATTATGAAACCCTCATCAGCTATTCAAATCCCCTCCCTCCACCCGGGGTTTGGGGGTGGG
>JAUMHB010115451.1:0-13582 GCA_032359685.1 Pittosporum tobira | reverse complement strand
TCACGTGAAATCCCCATATTATGAAACCCTCATCAGCTATTCAAATCCCCTCCCTCCACCCGGGGTTTGGGGGTGGGGGGGTGTTGTGTTTATACCTTTTCTACTCGTTTGTTTAGTTTCTTTCCGTTAGGCGCGTGGAGGGATGGTTCTTCACTCGTTACGGATGGAATTATACTTCTCCCGAAGTGCTTGGGACTTCGATATCTCACTCATGAGATTCTTGAATTTGTAACTGAAATCTCCTCCACTGCAGATGGACCCCAAACAAGGCACATTAGATTAAGCATTTGCCAAAAGTTTTGAGAATACCATAGCTTATATGTCTTTTTTAAATTAGTTGCTTGGATAAATTAAATTTGAACCACCAAATATACAACTCGTAGGGTGGGGAAAAAAAATAAAAACTTGAAATCAATCAAATAAAAGAACAAAACAAAATCAAAAAAATAAATGAAACAAACATCCACACATATAAAGGCTGAAATAAATACAAGTGAACAAAACAAAGAGTGGGAAAATAAAAAGAAAGAAAATAAACAAATAAATATTAATCCACACCTGATACGACTCAAGGATGCAATTGAGCGGAGGGTATTCCGGATCATGTCTTCATTACGATCAACTTCCTGCTTCACAGCATCTTGTTTTGGCCTAAAATTAATAGTTTTCTGGAGAGGGTCCACCAACGAATCTAATACTGAAAATAATAATAATAATAATAAGTTGGCATAAGCCCCGATAAAATGCTAATATTTATGACATCATAAATACGAAATGAAAAATGAAACACTAACCTGCCAATACAGCTGAGGGACACTTGTCCGCAAGTTTTGATAGGATAAGGTGGCAAGGCATTTTAACATCATAATGATCTGGGAAAAACGAGGGGAGAAACATAAGGAAGGATTAACGAAATAATATAAGTTGCTAAAGAGTATAATAAATAAATAACTATACAAAACTTTAAGACAATATTGCATTGACAGAACAACTAACCGTCAAGACCAGATTTAAGGTAGGGCACAATGAAAGACGAAGGGTTGACTTGGTCAAGACAAGTGTCCAACAATGTGTCTACACATTCAAAAGCTGCTTTCCTCAACTCAAGGCCATCATCCACTGTGTGCTTGAAAGGACCAAGGTCAACTGTTCTTATCATGTCTTGCTGCAAAGTCAACAGAAAAAAACGAACAGACATGACATTCGGGCTCCGTTGGAACTTTAAAGATGGGGAAAGAATGAAAGGAAAAGGAAAATTAAACTTTATCCAAACATGGGGGAAAACCAAGTACACTCCCCCCATGTTTGGTGCTTCTAGTGGATTTATTTACTTATCAAATAATGTATTATCCCTCACAAAAGTCAAAATGCTCCAAATCAAGAAGTATAATGCTAAAAGTGAAAAATCAACACAATACGTTACCTTAATCATTGTTTGATCATAGAGAAGTGGCAATAACTCCGGAAGAAGGCCCTTGATAAGGATTGGTTTGTTATGCGCAGCGGTATTCAATGCCAAGACTGCTGCACGCCTTACATGCTGCACAAAACAATTTAAAGGATAAATAAAATAAAATCATTACGATGCTATGCAGAGATATACTAATAATTATAATGTTATAAAAAAAAGTAGTGATTCATGAGTTAATTAATAGTTACCCGATCATGATCCTTGATAAGCATTAGGAAAGATGAAATGTCAGGGTATAATATCTCATCTATCTTTTCAGGCCGCTCAACAACGGAATATTTTACAGCAATGACCATTGTTGCTCTAGTGAAAGCAGCGCAACTGGTTAATCTCGCCTACAAAATAAATATACATTATTTTTTTTTTGCTCAAACGGGTAACAGGAAAAAAATAAATAAAAACATTTAAATAACCAAAAGATACCTTAAGTGAAGGAACAAGTTTTGCAGGCTTTATAAGGGCAATTTTCCCGAGGCATTCAGCTACCACATTGCGCACACCCTCTTCCTCACTTTCACAGTGATTAAATAGCAAACTTAGTATCTTCTCAACACTAGAATCCTGAAAATCTGCTTTATCCACCGATTGTCTTACTATGACCTGCAAGGGAAGGTTTGGTTAGAAAGAAAATAATTTAAATAATAAAGCAACTTCACTCTGACCCAACAACATTCTATTTTCGGACTTGTGAGAGCTTACCTCTTTCAAAGAATGGAGCAGTAGATATTGCTTCTTCTGCTGATTATCAATCTGGTTCAAGATAAATGGCAAATACCTTGGTAAATTACCAACAGCAATGTTACCGAGGGCATAAGAGGCAGCAGATTTTATCTCTTCGAAAGGAGATTGAAAGGATTCGATAACGATATTTTCAATATGTGCGTGTGAGCTCAGATCTTTCCGTCGGCCGATTTCACCCAAACATAGCAATGCAAGGTGTTGTTTGGCCTACGAAAATGGGATATTATAAATCAAATCAAATCCGTTAAACTAATTCTACAAAACAAAAGGGTCGCAAAAGAAGATGTAGGCCTTACAGAATTTGTAGCACTATCAGCTTTCAGGATGGCTGTAAGCATTTTCACGGTGGAGGAGCACTTCTGGTCACCAGCGGCAAGGCATAAAACAGCCACACATTGGGCCGTGGAAAACAGGGCAGATTTGGCAACGCCACCCGACTGGGAAGATGGTTTGGCGGTTGAAAGAAGAGACTCTAGAAGAATATCGAAGCTGGTGTTTGATGAGTTAACCAGAGCAGCAAAAAAGCTTTGTAGAGCCTGAAGTGGGTTCATATAATGCTCCATTTGGGACTTGATAATACGAAGGAAAAGAAAGGAAAAAGAAAAAAACTAGAATTAACGTAAAAATATGAAATTAATATTACCAAGAGGGCTTGTCCCTGGAGCAGCGAGCTTCTTACTAAAGTTAGAGCTTGCGGAAGAACTTTGTCTGTTACGGTGAAGCCAACATTCTCTGACCTTCTATCGGACATCAAGGTGGAGCAGAGCTCCAATGTAAGAGCAGCCATATGCAAGTCTGCATCACTAAAAAAAACAAAAAATAGTTAAAATGATATCCAAAAAAAATCAAAAGTAAATGAAAATATAAGTACTGAAGAGAATAGTGAGGCAGGGAAAAAATACCTAATCAAAGTTGAAAGTTCTACAATAATGACTTCATAAGCAGCTGAACCAATTTTATCACCATAAGCAACAATCAGGGTATTCAGTGTCCCAAGCGTAGCCTGTCTCAATGCTCGATTTGCCTATTCTCCAATCAAAGCAAACTAGATCAGAGAACTATATTTATCCAAACTTAAATTAGTTATTATAGACCAATAATTTTCCTACAAAATTAAATTATTAAGAGAAGCTGCTCATACCTTCCTTAAGAATGCAGTTAGCTCTGCAATAACGTGCTCTAAAACACATGATAGATCTAGGTGCAACGGAGAAGCAGCAATCACAGCAAACGCCTGGAAATACGCTCAAAATTTTACCCGTCAGTTATTGATACGCCCTTCCTTAACAGTGTCATTTTGTACACCAAGTAAAAGTATCCAAGTTTCAAACCATTTTAATGTATAAAAGGTCATTAAAGTGGCATCAACGCTGAGTAGCAGTAGTTCGGTCAAATGAGTCAACAAATAACATGAGCATTGAAACCAACCTTGACAGCTGTAAGTCGGGTTATCTCATTTCCCATTCGGTCCACAAGAACCGGAAGGCATGAAGGTAATTCTGCTATGAGATTATCACCTAACGTTGAAACAAGCAGCCCCATGCAAGAAATAGCACATTCCTTAACCTCCTGGAAGAGGAACACTATTATTAGACAGAGGACATTTGTGGGGAAAAAAATATTCAAAAAAAAAGAAGAGAACTTTTTACTAGCAGAAATTCATTAACTAACCTGATCTTGATCTTGGTTTATCAATCGTGCCATGATGGCATTATAAATTGGATGAACATAGGGTCTGAAATCAAAAACATTCCCCTAAACAACAAAAGAAAATTGTTTAAGGAGCCTGATAATCTCATATTAGTCAGAAGAAAGTCTGAATATCATATTGGTCAGAAGAAAGTGCAGAGTAATCTTTTACCTCGATATTTGGGCGTACGACACGAACAAGCTCTCCACATACTCTTAATGCCTCAGCTGTAACTTTGTAATAACGATCACCTACAGCAGATAAAATGGGACTAGAAATAGCCTGCAAACAGAACAGGCAATATGTGTAAGCCATCATTCTTATTTTATTATTACTTTCCTTCAAAAAGTCCCCATAAGAACCAATCTTCACATAAATTTGTTGTTTCTGATGGAGAGGAGACCTTAATGTAAGGGTGGAAAACAGGAGGAGAATGTGAAGCCAACACTAATCTCGTAAAAATAAGAGCCTCGATTTTCAAATTTGATGTAGAGGATTTGTCCTGGTAAAAAATAAAATACAAGTTATTATTGGATCACAAAGTTGGCACTGTGCAAAAATAATTTAAAAGTCGGTAAGCTGAGAAGATTTTACTTACACATAAGGCCTTTTCGATTCCTGGAATAAGGGACCCGATATGGTCAGCAAGGCAGTTGGGCAAGACGACAACAAGTTCTTTCAGAACAGAAAATGCACCAACCTACAGACAGAGAAAACAATGAGATGATGAAAGCTCAAGATTACAGAATAGCACCCCACTGTTTGAACAAAATTTTACCTTTGACTTGACATATTTCTCACGCAGCTCTTTATTTATAGATCTAACGAGCTTGGGTAATTCTTGCTTCAATAACCATCGGGGACTGCAAGACATACAAAAACTCAGATGACTAAGCAATATCTTATATTATAAAAATCATAAAAATATTATTATTTCAGAAAATTCTTTATCTTATATCATACAGGAATCAGGAGTTGAAAGAAATTTTGAATAAAATTTGGCATAGAGAGGAATATAATAAATAAGAGAAAAACTTGCCTAGATTCATTTATGTCATTCTGCCCTTTTGTAACATTTCCTGTTTGGCGCAGTAACTCAATAAATGTGTTGAATACATCCATCTGCAATATAGCAACTTAGATTATTAGATCACAATCACCATGCAGGGACTTGGAATGAAAACTGGCAGCATCTTTCACACTCACCTTAACATTTTCTTCTCTTTCTTTGAACCTATCAATCAAATTCGGACAAGCCTACACCATTCAAAATTTCATTATAATTTCAGAGATTTAAAAATATTTTATAATTATTAATGTTTTTATAATGAAAAAAATGCAAATTATACCTCTTCATATATCTTTGAGATCATCTCAGGACGAGAAACAATTAAAGCTGCCAAACATTTAGCAGCAGCCCTTCGAACTTTCCAGCTAACGTCCTCGTCATCTGTATATTCATTGGCACTCTCACTACAAGTCCATGAAATTAACACAGATTAGTAAGGAGTATATCGTAATTCGTACATAACGCAAGCAATCTAATAAAGTAACAACATACTCATCCTCATCCTCCTCAGGATTTTCATCAGTATCTTCCTCCATGTCATCAGTGAAATTAGGATCGTAACTAAGGAATTCCAAAGCAAGATGTAGAATTTCATTGCAGTAGGGAGAAATATCCCGGGGGCATCTTAGTAAAAAACTTTCCAATGCCTGCAGTTGACACATCATCACATATAGATGTAGCAAAGAGAGGAAAAAATCAACAAAGAAACTGAAAACAGTAATGCTTTTTAGAAAGAAAAAACATAGCAGGAAAGTTTGCACATGTACATTACCTGCAAGCTGTACTCACGAAGTTCCTCATCATTCTCTGATGCACTCTTACAATAGTTGATTAGTACGGGAACTGTATCTCCAAGATGAGGACCAAAGCGGTATCCAACAGCACGGCTAAAATGCAAAAGAAAAAAAAAGGGCTTGTCAACAGAAATATTACATATGAAAAATGAATAAATAAACAAGCAAATATAGAAGTCAAAGAAACTTGAGCTTGAAAGTTTGAGGGTGACTTTAAAATTTAACCAAATTTTCATTAGTTTTTATTTTTTTAAGTACAAGTTCCTATTAGATTAAACTGCAAAATTAAAAGAAGATTCAATGGGGACATAGAACTTTCCAGAAAAGGGCACAGAAGTAACAACTTACCTACAACCATTGCAGAGAAAATGCAAGCTTACCTTAAAGCTCCTACCATCTGAATGTTTGTGCGGGCCATATCAGGTTTTGTTCCTTTCTTTTTCAAAAGCTGAGCAACTTCTACTGTAGCTTTTGCCAACAAATCATCCGACAAGCTTGAAGCCAAAGAGGCTAAAAAAGTGAACGCACGAGTTATTAGTTGGTCCCAAATTGCTGGGTAAAATAAGTCAACATTTTGATGAGACTTCGGTTAAACTTACCAATACATGAAACAGTCTTCTTCCTGACACTAGCTTGATTGGAACTTAACTGAGGTAGGAGGGCACCTAATAGAAGCTCATGATCTGATACTACCAGATTTCCAAATGTATGCAGAACATCACTTAAAATATCAAGACATACACACTGAATCTCTATGTTCATTCCCTGGAAAATCAAGGGAAAAAATTAAATCCGGATAACATAAAGATTGCACGAATGATTTACACATTCACATAAATTGGGAAAAAAACTTCACACAGTTTTAGTTACTCACAAGGCCAGTAATTCCTGTAATTAACTTTGGTGTGACAGAAACAAGAAGAGATTGGGCCACAGATGATGTAGGGACTTCACAAACAATTGTCTTCAAAGCTATGCTTGCAATGTCACGATGCTGCTCTTTTCCATTTAGCAATTTATCACAGAGCTTATTTGTCATCTCCAGAACACGTTCTGCAGCTATTTTCTTCACCAATGGAGCTAGACTGTAATAAAGTCATTTATGTAGTATAAGTTAGAACCAGGACAAATCAAAAATAAAAAAAACACACAACCCAATCTGAAGGTTTTTTTTGGTGCAATGCGAATATGAAATTAATGGCTCACTCAAGTTGAATGTTTTAAGATCCAAATTCTTAAGGTCCCCTCCCCAACCCCACTAACCCAAAACCAAGTTTAAAAGTAAAAACCACCAACAAACATAACCTGGGTGCATGATAATTGCCTATAACTGTACTACATACATATGAGTATTATCAAGGGAAGACATGTTCCCAGTTTAGTTTATTGGAAATTTTTAACAGAAACTCCATAGGTCCAGAAGTTACCAACACTACCTAAAGACAGTGAATTTGACCATTACAAAATAAACATATGGCTAACCCATTCACCCAACCCACCCCCAATACAACAAAAAAGAGAAAAATTGGAGGGGAAAAAATAGCTAAGTGCAAATGAATGAAGTTTAAGAATAGAGAGCAAACCATTTTACAGCTAATCCAGAGACATCGCCAGATGCATCGTCAAGCTGCTGGATGATAATACTGGACAACTTTATCTCAAGGTCACTGTCCAGTTTAAATCCTTCTTTGTTCAATTCGTTTATCAAATCAGAAGTTGCCATATATCTGTAATCTTTATCCTTCCCTGTCATCTGCATTATAAATCAAAGAATTCAATGTGAGCTGTGGGTAATCTTGTAAGAATATAAGCATATATAGAAAGAATCCTACCCTATGGCTTTTAAATAACAAAAGAATAAAAATAAAATAAAAGGAGAGTAATACCTTTTCCAGGATACCAGTTATAGCTATATTCGCCATCTTTGGGTATCTCTACGAATTATGCTTTCTTCACGGTCTCAGGAGTTGACACTATGTGATATAGATATCTGAGCACCAGTAAAAATAATGAGAGCCATGAAAACGGCAACCATGAGAAAATTTGCATCTTACAAGTGAAAATTGCCTAAACAGGGTGTTAATATGTGATACTCATTACTACAACACCGGAAACTGGTATCATTGATGTGATAATATCAATAGCATATGAAACAAAAACTTGTGTATTTATGTATATATTTACATATAAATAACTAGCCGATAGCCATAATCAACTTGACTAGAAAACCACTTAAGTATCATGCACAATCCACATAAATATGGCTTCGGGCTTTCACACTAATAGGTAAAGGTAGAAACAAAGCTACCCAACTCAACATGCCAAAGAAGGTTTCCTTACATTACAGTAATTTTATGCACAGATAGTTCTTACACATTATTTTTAACATTCTTTGAACAGCCTTGTCAAATCTTCTTTATATTAAAAAAGGAAATTAAAATATCAAGTCTCAACAATTAAATTTAATTTTGATGTTAGGTCCTCCCTAACAAATAGTAAATGGGTACACCATTCATCTGTCATAGGACTTTGCATCCCTAAAAGGCTAAGAGTATAACAATCGGAAATACCTTTCAATTAATTTCAACATTAACCTCCACACTTTAAGGTGCATTTAGCAAATCCGTAAATTTATCAAACACAAGAACCAAAAAGACATTAATAACCAAATAGAAGCTAAGACCCGATTAGGGATGATGCATAGCAGTTGGCCCCGGGATGCTGACTGCCAGGCAAGTGATAGCTAGGGGTGTTAAACGAGGAGTTTTTTGTGGACAAACTCGAGCTCAACTCAGATTAAGCACAAAAAAGAACAGCCCTTACTGTGGCTATGAATCATCCCATATATTAAGTATGCGTGATTCTGTTACGTGATATTCGAGACTCCCATAGATCTCCAGAAGGAAGAAGCAATTTAGAGAGAAAGAGATCAGATATGTAGAGAGAGAAATACTTTCATAATTCTGATAATTGATGATTCAATCCCCGAACAAAGCAGCCTTTTATATGCCTAAGTAATACTGCAGTTTTAGAAAATCCTAGCCCTTCATCTTGTAACACAAAACTAATCTCAACCCTCCCTTTTACTAGTTATTTACATATCAGCTAAGTAATGTCTCTGGTAAGTATAGGACTAAATTCCGTAACAATACCCACCCCTTCAAAATCCACCTTGTCCTCAAGGTGGAAGTAAATAATTTCAATATCAAGGTTATTTGCAGAATACTAAATTCTCCCAAAAGACCTGTCGAATTTGGGGTGTAATAGTCCACATCCCAAAATGTTGCCCTTCTGAAGCATGGAGCATAAGACATTGGATCAGAGGCCACAAGAACTTGATTACCAAGTTTTGTCCTTCCACCAATGAAAGCAGCTCATTGCAGTCACCATAACCCCATCAAACTTGTATCCAATTATGTTATTCTCTTTCATCCCATTTAAGACCATCCAAGCTAAACTCAAATTTCCCCATTTTGCAAGCATATCAATCATTTCACACCCAATTATACCAGCACCTAATCTATAATAGAGGTCTGGAGTAAGGTAAAAGCTGCAACTTCTGCCCCCTGGAGGAGGATTGTCGGCATTTTTGCAGGAGATGAGGTCCATGTATATGCCTGCTCCCAAGCCCCATCCATTTGTGTCGATGCGAGTGATCACTTGAATCCTCTCAACAAATAAACAATCCCAACGTGGTACAGCACACTGACCAATAATAATAAAATAACGGTCTAAAACATTTTCATATGTATTTGAATTGCAAGTTATCTCACGTCCACCCGGATCAAATATTAAGAGTGGTATGTCCCCAATTTTAATCCATTGTACAAGCATAGTTGAACTACGTGGTCCATTCTCATTGAGAATAATCTTGTCTTCAAGGTCACCAATAATCCTCACAACGGATGCCTGATTGTTTGCCTCATTGTCTTGTAAAGAATTTCCTAATATACTCCAACTATTATCGTTTGTGCCATCACGTGGTGTCACCAATTTGTACCAAACTGGGACAATCTTTCCATGAGAGATTTCTTGTAGTTTATGCCCTAACATAACATACTTTGCAAGCCAAGAATTGACATCAGGTTCCCCATTGTGATCACATGAATATTCTTTTGAACTAACTAAATTCGGGTCCAAGATATCAACAATATTCATTAATTCGGTACCATCCTGAAACTGCACTCACTGTTGTCATTGATTAGAGATGCGGGACTATGCAAAAAGGGAAATACATGATTGTTCATCATCTGTCAGCGCTTTGTTTTTGCAATTTCCATAATTCCCAATGGCACAATGACGTGCTCTTGTGCCATATCAGCCTTAACGACAAAAATGTTTGACACTTGCTCATTTTGTATCTCAATCACCTTATTGTCATTATTTTCTGCATCATCATTGATCTCATCATTCTCAGTACAAGACCATCTATCACTACTCCAATTCTGAACTTGAGCATCGTCCAACCCTCCACTATCATCATACATAGGCTTTCTTTCACTTGTCACAATGCATATACCAACATTCTCAGGAGTATAACTAGAAATTGGAACATTAAAAGACAAGTTATATCTTCTAGGCATTTTATCGAATACCCTGAGGGCTCCAACAATATCTTCAGCATAAGCAAATTTTTAAACTTCTAATGGACTAACAAAATTAGTGGCGTGAATGGAAGGTTTAGGAGATATCACCTTATGATCAGAAACGTGTTTAACCAGAGAAAATTTGGAGTGTTGATGACTGAGCTCCTCAATTTGTAGTCTATTGTCATCCAATTCTAGTTCAGGACTTTCTACAAACATCTTGTTTTCAAAAGGTAACTCTTGCTCTTTAGCCAATTGAATGGCTCCTTGCAATGAATCTGGATTACCCAACTTAACACCTTGTTTGATGTCTTCCTTCAACCCCGAAACAAATCGATTCACCACAAAATCCTCCTCAAAGGTTTCTTCATTCGAACTCTCAGCGCATCGTTTGAGTTCCAAGAACGACTTCTCAAATTCAAAAACCGTGTTGAATTGTTGATGATACACAAAGTAATTTATTTAATTCTTTATGCTTCAACTCCAAGTTTTGAATCTCCATGGCCGTAAGAAACTGTCCTTTTTCCTTCTCGGAATTTCGCAGATAATCAGTAAAATCAATATCCGAATCTACTTGCTTGAAATCTGAATCCATGTCTGCTCTCAATGATAACACCATTGTCACGTGATATTCGAGACTTCCGTAGATCTCCAGAAGGAAGAAGCAATTTAGAGAGAAAGAGACCAGATATGTAGAGAGAAAAATACTTTCATAATTCTGTTAATTGATTATTCAATCCCCGTACAAAGCAGCCTTTTATATGCCTAAGTAATACTGCACTTTTAGAGAATCCTAACCCTTCATCTTGTAACACAAAACTAATCTCAACCCTCCCTTTTACTAGTTATTTACATATCAGCTAAGTAATGTCTCCTATATTCCGTAACAGATTGTGTAAAATAAAAATTAATAAAACTGCATTGTGCAGAACGGGCAATAAGTGATTCAAACAATTCAATATATTAATTCACATCAAAATTTTGCAAATAGATAATACTACAGTAAAATCCTATCACCACACATACATACAAGCTATAAAGCCAAAGCAGTAAATCATAACATCAAAACACACACACACAATCAGGAGTAACGGGAGCTTACTTGTGAGGAGAATATGAATCGACACACAATCTCTCCGCTACTATAAGTTTAATAGCAATTGATCTGTGTATCAAACGGTATGTTCTGATTTCGCCTTAAACCCTACTATTTATATAGATTACTGGACTTAAACGGCAAGAGCTGCGAGTGTGTGAATAGATTTGTTGGCCTCGGATTCTTCGAGTGAAAGAAGTTTACTATTGCAATCGGTCGGGTCGGGTCTTGGGCTACAAAAATTATGCATTTAGCCCTGGCCGGCATTAGGGACTAAGGCCTTACAAGTTAAAACGACTGTCCCTGTTGGCACTTCTGCTACCAGCCTAATCCATATTAAAGTTGTGACTTTTTACTTTTTGAGACACATACATTGCACGTAATTTGTTTTTATTAATGTTTTACAATTGATTTCGAACGTTCATATATCTGGTTGAGTATTTTTAAACAGTATTTTAACAAATTAGTTAGGGTCCGTTTGATAATTATTTTTATTTGTAAATTTTTATTTATTTTTTATTTTTTGGAAATAGTAGTATAAAATATTGTTTGGTAACTATTTTTGTTTTTATAAATGTGTAAGCAACACTTATTTTGATAGCAAAAAAGTGAAAACACCAAAAAGATATTTTTTAAAATTTAGAAATATCAGACGTAAATTAAGTCATGTGTTATATCCCCGCCAACAATAAAAATTATTAATATATTTTCTATATATTCTCTCTACGATAAATCCTATCAAAACTCCGACGGTTCTTTTTTTTTTTTTTTTAGTATTAGATTTAATAATTTTATTATTAGTACTTTCAATAAATTATTGCATATAATTTAAAGCAACATATTAAAATTTAGATAAACATAATTTTGTTGACAACATTATTTTTTATTTTTTTGTATATTTATTGTAGCGCATAATTATCAAATATTATTGTCTAATTTATGATTCCACAAGTGAAAGCAAATAAAAGAAAACATATAAAATCAAATAGTTAAAGCAAAAACATGAAAGTAAAATCAGTTACCAAACGAGCACTTAAATTTTGAATAATTGTCGAGAAATTTGATTTTGGTATCGATTAACTTACGAGTAATCGTAATAAATGCTAAACACTCCCTCCATCAAATATATCTATCTATCAAGCTTTAAAATAATAATATAAAAATAATATGTTATATTTTTAAATATGTCGTGTTTGTTTTTCATACAAAATTCAAATAAAATGCTTACTAGAGACGAAGAAATAACATTTTTACTCTATGTAACAGTCCTCCTCGATCAAGTAAAATTAACACTTTTTTATTTTTTTATTTCGAATTTTGGTAAACTTGTAAACAAAGTTAAAAGAATGTGCAACTTTGATATTTTAATTCATATGAAATGGAAAAATATATGTCAAATTCAATAAGATAAACTTTTGAGTGAGGTTGGGCGTGCAGAAAGTTAGACATTTGGTTTATTTACCTCAAGCCCAATCCACAGAAAATATCATATCAGAGCCCATAATATTTTAGTCTGGGTTAATATTGGTCTTGGGCTACTCAACCCAAGCTGCATTCCTTAGTTTTTTTCAGATTTTTTCGTTTCATAAAGTGGTAGGGATTTACAGGATTATTTTATTAATTAATGGTCATGAGCTTTTGCTCCAATAATCATTCAATTATGGTGGAATGTTTCCCCTAACCTATGATTCTTTGAGTGACTTGCCACATACACTGAAACCCTCTCTCTCTCTCTCTCTCTCTCTCTCTCTCTATATATATATATATATATATATATAAAACACAAATTTTAAAATTTTTGATTCAATTAAATCTTTTGTTCAATATTTTGCCATAAATTATTTGGCCTTTTTGGTAATTATATATTGATATTTATTAATATATAAATACATCTATCTATTTATGAGTCACATAATAAATAATTAATTTTTGGTTATATTTTAATTAAGTTACATAAATGATAATGACTTACATATACTAACACATTTAGTTTCTCATCTCATAGTCTTCATATGTTTTGATCTACTCATTTTATAGTCATCTTTTGAATCAGTTTGGACAATAAGCATATTAGTTTCACATCAAGAAAATTATATATTTAAAAAAAAGTATTTGTGAATTTAACATATAATAGA
>JAUMHB010115340.1:15326-26539 GCA_032359685.1 Pittosporum tobira | reverse complement strand
AGTTTAAACTGCATTTTAAAATTAAGCAGTGCAACAAGTTCTTGACAGCCTGGAGTTCAAAAAAAGTTCTCAAATGCATCAAAAGAAATCAAAAGGAAGTTGAATGATCTCCAAAATACTCCTAATTTGTGTCTAGAGGAAAAAGCAGAACCACAACAAGAAAATATTTGTAATAGGGAGGAAACATATCGAAGGTAAAATGGATGAAATGGGGACATTAATATGTGTGTGTGTGTGTGTGTGTGTGTGTGCGTGCCTGTTTCTTTTTATTTTTATTTTCATGCAACAGTTCAAAAGGATACAACAATAAAATAGAGTTATGTTACAGTCCTTGTACTATAGCATTAGTAGTTCATTAGTGCTAGCCAGCAAGGGGATACTTTTTCACTCGTTACTCGTTAGTATCTTCTACTCAAGTTAGTTGGGCTATAAATAGTTGTTAGTTGTTTTGTAATGTTCATGTTCGTTTATAATGTTCAGGTTGGTTTATGAGTTATGACAGACTATATATCTTGAATTCACTGCTATCTTTCTCTTTTAAAATCTCAGGCTCTCTCTATAACTCAGTCTCTAGTTTCTCTTTAATTCTCTCTCTGGTTATACTTCAATCCTTCTTCCAAACTAAATACTCTCTACTAAATCAGTAGCAATAACTAGATCGCAGACCTAGACTGTGAGAGAGATACTTAGCTACTTCCTTAAAAATAATACAGTATATTTCTAGTTTTCGTATGGTACGTATTTGGAAGGTCCCTCCAATTCACTATCTCATTTCTTTCTTCAGAAAGAAGCCCGGTAGAAGCTCAGATTGAAAGATGGCCTAACTCTTCTCCGAGTCAAACTCGACTCCTCCATCCTTTTCTGTATCACAGATTCCACAAACTCAAAATTCCATGAAGTTAATTCCAGAAAAGATTTCCCCTTTCCAGGACACACAACTAGCCGAAAATACTCAGGATCCTTCTGCACATAATTCACAAACAAAACACTAGGAAGAAATCCAAATTCTCTCTACAAATGCACTACTTTATCAGAACTAACAACCCCATCTTTCCCCATTATTGAAAATTTTGAATCACTAACAATGTATACATAACCGGAAACAAGTTTGTGCCACGTTATCTATTTTAAGTAAAATTGCCATCGTTTTGCTCATGTGTCAAGATTATACTCGCGGTAATCCAAATTTTACACTAATATTTCACACAATCTGCTCATTTTCCAGATTAATTATTTCCTCTTCTTCCAAAAACTTTTGAAGCCAGGCGAATAAAAGTAACCAGCTCTGATTGAGTTTGATTCGATGCACGCATGTATTGAAAAGACTAGGGTCTGAAATCGAGGCTGTAAATGAAAAAAATGCCTTATTTATAGAAATTGAGGTTTTTCGTGTGAGATTGTTTAAGTGAGAACACACATGGTAATGTAGGTGCAGAAGTGCATACCTGATAAATAAACTTGGATTTCTGAAGATCAATTGTTGATTGTTGTGGAGTTGAGATGGCTTTGACGATGGATGTACTAGGGAATTTGAAATTAACCGGCGATTAAGAAGAATAGGGTTTAGGGTTTTGAAAGTTTTCCCGGCAACCAACCAGACTTTAAAACGGGTTTATCAGGTATGTCACAGCTCATGCTCGATCCATTCCATGGCACTAGAATTTAACTTTTCTTATCTTTAAAAAAAATATATTTCAATTAAATTATTTTTTTATTATTATTATTATTATTATTTTATGTTTATAATACCAATGAAAGAACAATTATAGTAATTGACATATTTTATATAATAGAGGGAGTAGCTTGTAACATATTTTAAACAAAATAAATTGTTTTTTAAGTGTTCTTTTATTTTTATCTTTTATAATAAATTATTTTGAATTGATTTAAAATGCTTGACATAATTTATTGGTAATAAGTTAAAAATGATCTACAATACTTTAATGTATGCAGTTGATGATTTTTTTTGAGTTATCAGCTTATTTATAGATATTTATTTTGTACTTAAATTATCTTTAGTAACTATAACACATGACTAAATTTGCCTTTGATTTATTTTTAATATTATTTTTTATAAATATGTTATTTGAAAAAGAAAATGCCAACTTATTAAATACTGTATGTCACTTGTACTGTGCATCATATACGTGTGTCACTTCCGCCCAAAAATCAAAGACACGTATCACTTTGTTGTTGAAGTTTAAAAAATATATAATTAAATTTAAAATATTTAAAAAATATGTTAAAAATGTTTATTCTACAAAATTTGTTTGATAACAATTTTCAGAGCGATAAGTTTAATAAATTCCAAACTTATCATACAAAAAAGACAAGGATGAATTTATTATATTTATATAAAATAAACAAATTATATTTAAAATGAGTTCTACAATTTAACAAAATTGTATTTATAAATAAATTATATTCAAAATAAACTATATATAATTTATAATGACTAAAAATTTCAAACCCAGCAAGCACGAGTTCCTCGGGGTATCCAGTCGCCTCACAGACTAGAGAGGCGTATGCCATTTTTAGACTACTAACTAAACTGAACTCTTACTAGAGTGAACAAATGTTCTTAGTGTCAGTTTCTGTCGTACGCCAAAAACCATGTATATAACCAACACTACTCAAACGTCACACTATTCTCTCTAATCTCTGCTCTCTCTCTCTGCTGCACATTGACGACGGCGACGATGCGGTTGACGAACTCCGTAACCCTAGCAGCTGCTATCACCTCCAGCTTCATCACATTCGATGCTCAGGACATCCCCTTCGGTTCACTCTGGTGGTTCATTTACGCCGGAATTTCGTGCTTCCTTGTCCTCTTCGCAGGAATTATGTCCGGCCTCACCTTAGGCTTAATGTCTCTTGGCCTCGTTGAGCTTGAAATCCTCCAGAGGAGTGGTACTCCTACCGAGATGAGACAAGCAGGTCTAAATTGAATGATGATTGTAACAAATTAATATTATGTCAGTTTGGTGATCAACTTAATTTTGAATTTTAATCAACTTGTGTGCTAATTTATTCATTAGTTATTATAAGTCCTTATTTTGTAGATCAATCAACGTATATGCTGTTTATTAGCTGCATTTAGTTTTATAATGCCCGGTTGTTGTTCTGGTTTTTCAAGTGCAGGGGTGGTTTCTTAGAGTTGGCTTGTATTCTCTCTGTCCCACAAATTTTGCAACGCATTTTTATGGTTGAGTAGATGGATTTTGAGATGCATGGAAAATATATTGAATAATATATTTTTATACAATTTAAAGTCTAGCTAAAAATATAACATATGAACATACTAAAAAAAATTAAATAAAAATAAAATATTTGAAGAAACTTTGCATGCATCTTAAAATCTGTGTCACACAACCGTAAAAAACCGTTGAGAAAATTATGGGACAGAGGGAGTAGAATTTATTGAGCCCTAAAATAAAGTTTGTTTTAGGCTCATTGAACTACTGAGTAGTTTGAACTTTTTGAGCAAGTTAATCTGATTATCAATGGAAAGTAGCAATTTGAGAATGTCTGAATAATTGATAAAACTTTGTTATGTGCTCATATTCAGCTATTTAATATTTCAAGTTGAGCTCGAGGAATACATAGAGTTGAACATAGTAAAATAAGAAATTGAAAGATTTCGTTGAAATTGTTCGTTTGGAAATTCCCCGAAAAGCTAATCATAATCAAGCTTAAGCTGAGCAATCAGGAATCGAGCTTAAACAGTTTGGTTCCTTTTACAGCCCTATTTAATTTTGAGCTAGCAATAAGACACTGCTGAACACTCTTCATTGGCCAATCTTGCTATCTTAGTCATCATTGGATTAGTTACTTTAATAACTACGATTTGTACTTTCATATTTTCCGTTGAATTGGCTTTCAGTACTATTTGTCGGATGTGATCTTGTCATTTTCCAGTAATTGGAAAAGCCTAGACGTTTCTACAAGTAATGGGTGTCGTTTGTGATTCCCATTACAAAATACTTTTTTTTCTTTTCTGGTAGTTACCATTAAAAATTACTTGTGGTTAAAATATATTCAACGAAATATGATTTTTAGTTTTTTTGTTTCAGCTGCTATCCTACCAGTTGTTCAAAAGCAACATCAACTTCTTGTCACTTTGCTTTTGTGTAATGCTGCTGCCATGGAGGTAAGAGTGGTTACGTATTTATTTTTAAAAATTTTATTAGTTGATACAAGGGTCCAAATTGCTCTCTGTATCCAGGACAACAAGAGTCAAAAAAGATAAAGTTGGAAGAAAAATTGTTCTAAAATTCCATTTTGGTGGCACTCGGCCGTCTTCGTTTGTCCATCTAGGCGGGCTTAGCCCTTCTTCAAAAGTTCTTTTGTCCCTCATGTTTGAAAAAAGAAAGTAAATTTATTAAGCAACTTTTCAAAATACATGCGCTAACGTTGTCCATTTTTGAATGTTTTTCCTCTCATGTTTGAAAGAAAGAAAGTAATATGGTAATTAAATTGTTAAGTGCGTAACTACGCCTTTTCAGTTTTCTATGTTTCTTTAACATTGGAGCCTAAGAGGCAATTTTGACTAATTTCACTTTATCAAATGTTTAGTTTCTTTATGTAGATGTTATGATGCTTTCATTACATTTATAAATGTGAAGCTCTAGTATACTTGAAATGAAGCTCTTTTTTGAAAGATTAGACTTTTGTAGGAAAATATATTAGTTCATATGTATCATAAATGATGTTTCCTAAATCTGATCCATATTCTTCTTATTTAATACTCCTCCCTCTCACTTTGTGTGTCATTGGTGAGTTAAAAATGCTCCGATAACATATTTGGATGTAATTTTTTCATGCTTCTTTATTTGAAAGTTTGCTTTTGATGCCAAAGACTAATTTAGAAAGAACATGATAAAAAAATATTATTTCTAAATGCGTTTTGTTCAAATGATTACTACAAACATGGTCTGAACCATGCACTCAAACTGATGATGGAGTATAGATGTTAGTCATAGATTGGTAACGGATAAGGTTATACAGAAGATAATAGAGAGTTGGTAGAATGCAATAATCAAGTATCAACCTGAAGTGCTTTACTAAATAGATAAAGAAAAGACTAGAAATTACATGTAGTTGTTGGAATGTGAATAAGAACATACAGAGATACTTTTTAATTTTTATTTTTTTTTAATTTTTAAAAATTGTGGAGATATGACTAAATTATTTGTAATTTGTCATTCGGTACATACATATTCATTTGGTAATCCTTGCAGTATTCTTCAGCAATTTACTAATTCAGGTCTGGTGATGTTGATGTTCCCTGTAGGCTCTCCCAATATACCTGGATATGATTTTTCACCCTGTTGTTGCAGTTGTGTTATCAGTAACTTTTGTACTAGTTTTTGGAGAGGTATATGTGGTTATTAATATTCTGGTATTCACTTGCTACTAATGTATTTAGAGATAATTCGCTAAACTGGACAGACTTTCTACTTAACTCGCTGTTTCAGATAATTCCACAAGCCATATGCACCAGATATGGGCTCGCTGTGGGTTCAAATTTTTTGTGGCTTGTCCAGACTCTGATGTTCATCTGCTTTCCACTTGCATATCCTATTGGAAAGGTAACTTTCATTACATGTTTCCTTAACGTTATGATACAACAAACTGTAAAAATTTTATGCCCTGAGAAAATTCTACATGACCTGAACTTGGCACTTGTAAACGGGATTGAATGAGCTTCTAGTGAGCAGATCAAGAATAATTAACATTCCCTGCTGTCTTGAGGCATCATCTAGCATGTGTATTTGCTTCTCGTTCTCGTTGTAGAGCATAGAAAACTTTATTCTGGATTTATTTTTTTTTATTTTTGTTATTGTCATAATGTGCTGGGATTCTCACTTTTGGTGTTGTAAAAATGATACTCGTATGTTGTAATTCCTTGAAACTTTCTGTTATTGTGGACAATCCCTCACTCTCTTTTTGCTCTGAAGACAAGCACTGGTATGCTGGGGCTTAAAAGAAGATTGTGGAATAAGTATGTTATTATGATCTCCTAAGAAAACTGCAGACACTCTTGGTCAAATTAAGAGTTTTGCAACTTTGTTTGGTTTACATATTCCAAAACATGCCATTCCAGCATCAGGAAGAGCGACAAATATTTTGTTTTGTCCAGCTTGTTAGACGCAAATTCATGTCTAAACAAATTTAGTCGGTGGGGGTCTTTTTGCTTTTATGTATAACACGATGAACGGTTTACATCATCCATAAAGCTTGTGTGCTAGGTAAATAAATTATTATCTAATAGGGACATATCTGCTCATGCAATTATATTTTTAGTTATCCTGATAGGGTCAACAAAATACACTCTTCACTGGAATGCTGATAAATATGCTTTAATGAGATGGATAGAACTTGGAACTTTCAGGCAGTAATGAATACAACATTATTTACTTTTCGGAAGTTCTGCTATTTTTGGACCTATGCTATGTAGACACCTAGGAAGACATGCATGCTAACATGCATTTTGTTTTGCTTTGGAGAAATATATTTACAGTAAAAATATGTATCTCAAAGTCAGACGATCAGATGTTAATTTTCTTATCTTCACCTATTGGCCATTCAAGTGATATTATATGAAGTCTATAAATGATAGGACATGGATCGATATTTTAGGGATTCGTTTTCATGAAAATGTGTCAGAAAATGATTTTGTAACTCTGCATCTTAGAATTAGCTAGCTTTCAAATTTTCGAACTTACCACAGAGTAGTTTGTGCATAACTTCATACTTATTGAATATTAACAGACTTAATGTTTTTTCAGATTCTAGACGTTGTACTAGGACATAATGATGCTTTATTTAGGCGAGCTCAGTTGAAAGCCCTTGTCTCTATTCATGGCCAAGAGGTAACCATGTAGGGCAAGCCACTACCTGTAATTCGCTTATTAAGTTGTAACGTTATTGACTAGTAAAATTATTTCATCCAAACTGTATGCATGTATGTGAAAGAATGCTCTATTGTTGGGCCAATTGGTCATGTACTTCAGTTCTGTTTGGGTTTTGATGGTTTACTTGACATATTGGTTCACTTTTGTATCTTTAGGCTGGTAAAGGGGGTGAACTTACAAACGACGAGATTACCATCATAAGTGGGGCACTTGATTTAACTTTAAAGGTTTGTATTCAGTAAGACGATCTTCCCAGAAGCTTGAGTTTTTCTTTGGCTTTTGTAAGTTTTGGCATTTAAGACCTGCTATTCTGCTGAACTCGAATATTATCGGAAACTTTACCTTAAGGGAGACTTAATATCTTGAGTCAGGACACCTGTTTCTGTTCAAAAGAGCAAACTTTTAAAAATAGATTCTGAGATGAATATTTCCTTAAAAATCATTATTAGAAGCAGCTTCAGAAAAGAAAAGTATCTTTTAAATCATCATTGCTCTGTTTTGTGAGATAACTGAGATCAGAATTAAAAATATTTAAATATTTACATTATTATTTTTTCACCTAACAGCTTTGTTATCCATGCCATATGGAGATAGTTACTCTTGGTTCAGAATTGTCAGAAAAAAGAAAATCAAAAAAAGAAAAATAGAAGTCAAATTTATTGTACTTTATAGGTTCTTTAAAAGTAGATGGTTTCTGTAATACCTAATGGTCTTTACTCGTTACATAACATATAAAAGATAATTTTGAATCATAATAACTAATAAGATATTCTAGAGTTCACAGTTTTTTGACATGTGCTTGTCATGTATCTTTGTTTAATGGAACAATTTTGAGTTGAAGCTTTTTGGGATGCATGCAGACTGCAGAGGAGGCTATGACACCTATTGAGTCAACATTTTCACTGGATGTCAATTCGAAATTAGACTGGTGGGTACATCATTATAGTGTGTTTATTTTTTGAAGTAGTTTTGTGTCGTCATGTTTTTAGTAGTTATTTTTGGGAAGTATCCTTTGATCAATCCAAAACTACAGTAGATGATACAGTTATGTGATTGAATATTCATATTATTAAAAAAAATAAAATTAAGCTAATAATATAGCTCAACGCTTATTCATATTGTATATTATCATGATCTTAATATTTTGTAAGATTCTATATGTAGAATCAAAAATGGTGCTTTAAGTGTGCAACCACTCCGAGCTTACCGTTGGACCCTCATTGGGGGGCAAACTCTTCCAACACCATCATTTCCATCCACAAGACTCGAACTGGAGACCTTGCTTAAGGGATACCGAGCTCCTTACCACTCGACCCAATGGATGTTAGTCTATATGTAGAATCAGTTTTCATAATAATTGTAAATTTGGGAATCAACATTTTTTTCTAATTGTTATGAATCAGCTAATAAAATGCTAACATTTCACAAATATGTCTACATTAGGTTATTATAATTAATTGAATGTCGCCGGTCTATTTCATATTCTTTTCTATTTTATTTCTTAATGGAATGACAAAACACGACTATTGCCTCTCTATGAGGATAACATGATACGGTGTTAATCTGTATTTATTTACGGTTGCGATTATATGTAGACATAAATATATGTTCTGACAAGATTTAGGGAGTCTATTAATTTGAAAGATAGCTGACCAACTGTCAATCACATTTGCGGGTTATATAATTATTCTTATTGTGGTAAGCTTATGCTCTAAACATTAAAGAAGGCTAATAGGGTTCACTTAACCTATCGAAGGAAAGGCTAATAGGGTTTTGCTGTATTTTCTATGTAGGGAATCAATTGGTAAAATCCTCGCTCGAGGTCATAGTCGCGTCCCTGTCTTTTCAGGGAATCCAAAGAACATCATTGGACTTTTACTGGTATGTTTGAAATCCTTACTGTTATGAACTTTTATTGGGTATGATTTGCTGTTATTCGTAGCTGGTTGATAATATAGTTGGTTATTTGATTCTTCCCCTTTTTGTCCGGGAGATAGGTGAAAAGCCTTCTAACAGTGCGGGCTGAAACTGAGACTCCTGTTAGTGGTGTTTCAATCAGGAGAATGCCTAGGTGTGTTTGTCACCAACTATTCTTTGTTCACTTGTAATCATCCATCTTGCCACATTATAATTTGGGAATTAATATTTCCACTAGTGGATCCCATTTTTAAGCAATACAAGTTTGTCACTTGAACTTCAATTGTGCGGCCTACTGGTGGAACTATCAGTTTCGTTGATGGATATACCAGTTCCCTAAAGTATAATTTTGTTGGATTAAATTGCAGAGTTCCGGCAAATATGCCATTGTATGATATCCTCAATGAGTTTCAAAAGGGAAGCAGTCATATGGCAGCTGTGGTGAAAGTGAAAAGCGAGAATCCTGTGCCTGATGCTGAAATAGAGAAAGTTGTCACATATGAAGCTACAAAAGGGCATTCCCAAACTACCCCGTTGCTATCTGAGCATGATGAAGAATCAGACTGTGTTTCTATAGATGTTGATAAGGCCTCAAAGGCTGTTAGAGAAATTAAACAAGCCTTCTTTCCGCAAAATGGTACCGCAACAAATAGTTTGACCAATGTGCCAGATAATATTGAAGATGGCGAAGTCATAGGCATTATCACCCTAGAGGATGTTTTCGAAGAACTTCTGCAAGTAATCTCCGAACTTTCTGCCTTCATTCTAGAATGTCCATCGAATTGTTCCCTTTGAGAATTATTTCTAACTTTTCTTTGTTATGATACAGGAGGAAATTGTTGATGAGACCGATGTATATATTGATGTACACAAGAGGTATTCAATATAAGATTTTGCGTTCCCTTCCATTTGAGCCACTCTTTCTGAACTGCTTATTAGATTGACATGAACATATGATTATTGCAGGATTCGTGTAGCTGCCGCTGCCGCTGCTTCATCTGTTGCACGTGCACCTTCAAGTCGAAAGTTGATTGGTCACAAGGTCACTGTAAGTTAAAGAGTTAAAACATATACACACACACACACACAAATTGGTGCTATGGGGGTCTTAAACATCTAATACAAGTGCAAGAGCATCCTGTGGTAGATCATTGCAAACATTATTATTAAAGTTAGACAATGTTCCTGATCCGCTAGCTTATCGGTAATTCTGTTTCTACTTCATACTTGGCGTGAAGGAAACAAAGTTGCCGATAAGCTAGCGGATTTAGGACATTTGTATAAGTTTAATATTAATGTTTATTTTGAACTGTTGTCTGGTTTCCATGAAAGACATTGATTATACTACTCCTATTCCAAAATTAGAGATGCACTTTGAATTTTTGAGTCAATTTGTGAAATCATAATTTTCAAGATTGGTACAAATTTATTTCATTTTATTATAATAATTATGACCACTATAAATTAACTAAAAGTACTACTAATTACCATATTAGTTGCTTTCAACAGTTAAATGAATTCATATCAATTTTGAAATTTAGACTTACCAAAAGAAAAAGTATCAATTTTGAATTTTAGGGTTTCACTAAGCTACTCAAAATAGTAAGTATGTCTAATTTTGGAAGGGAGGGAGTACAAAGAAACCTGAATAGTTCTGTTTTCAATTCAACATCATCAAAACAATCAAAACTTATGGAGACTGACTAAAACTAACAAAACTATGACCGAAATAATTGAAACTATGACAAAAAAATTTCTTCTTTAGTCGAGCGAAACAAAAATATATCATTACTAAAAGGTGCTACATTTCAATTGCTTTCAAAATTAAAATTAATATACACTCTAATTGAATTATGCTTGGGTTTTGGTTGACCCCTTTGTGTAGCTATAAAACAAACTCCTAACTTAGTCTCTTTTTACTGAAGATCACAATATTATCCACTACCCAAACCCCAGCATAACCTATAGCTGCTTAGGTTCACACTAGTTTTGCTTTGGTTGTAGATTTATTATGTTTGACGTTGTGATATTAATAAGGGCATTAAACAAGCCATGCCCAACTTGAGCCTCATTAGATACTCATTTAACTAAAGGAGTTGAGTTTAAATTAGGCTCGTTTAAGGGTTCAATAATATTAAATATTTTAAATTATTTATGTTGTGATATTTTTGCGTCTAAAACTTCAGGGTGGGCAAGGGACACAAGGAGAAATCATGAATAAGTATTCTGAGTTTAACTTACATTCAAGGTCACCCAGTAGCGCCAGGGAACCGCCGGGCAACAGCATATGATTTTCCTGCTTCTGTTAGGATAAATAGCTTTAAAGTTATCTGCCGTGTCTCCTTCCCCTTAACCTTGTCTTCTCCTTCTTTTTTTTTT
>JAUMHB010115339.1:22322-45770 GCA_032359685.1 Pittosporum tobira | reverse complement strand
TCAAGTCATGTTTAAGGACCGGACACATATATTAAGGGATTGTAATTAAAAATTTGAAAGTTTTACTTCCTCCATTTAGAAATATTATGATAAATTTTATAATAATAAAATATAAAATTTAAAATATATATAACTATTTTATATTATATTGATAGTATTTTAAGTTTATCTAAATATAAAACACATTAATATAATAAATTAAATTATTTTAATAAATTAAATTATTTTTATATAAATTAAAATTTTGTATCACACAAATATTATGATAAATTTTATAATAATAGAATATATATTTCAAAAAAATATATAAATATTTTATATTATATTGATACTATTTTAAGTTTCTCTAAATATAAAACTCATTAATATAATAACAAAATTATTTTAATAAAATAAAATATTTTTTATATAAATTAAAAATTTGTATCACACAACACTATTAATATGTGTGTGTGTGTGTGCGTGCGCACTCTATGATAGAGAAGGAATGAGAGAGAAGGAATGAGATTATTTAACTGGACAAGTTTTATTGATGAGATGAACAAAATATTGAGGTAATATATATATATTTTTAATAATAAATACTCGCTTGAAATCTAAAAATGACATTTAAAAATTAAAAAAAAAATACTTTTGTGAAAATGTACTTGAAAATCAATGATTCAATGGAGGAAGTAAGAGGTAAGAACCTATTTGGTGGAGTTTCTGTGATCGTTTACATAATCAATCGATCAGATGCTTCCTCTGTTTAGCGAATCGAACATTTATGCATTTTCTTTTCGACTTTTAAAATCATTTGTACATTTTCTTTTTAACTTTTAAAAGCATTTTTTTTTATTACATAAATTAAAAAAATAAATAAAAATTAGGAAATACAAATAATTGGTTTAACTTTAGTGCTGTTTTAATTTTTCATTACTTTCCTTATGATTTCCATAAACTAAAATCAACCGACGAACCGAAGTAAGAAGTTGACCTACTTTTCTTGTTTCCTAAATGGAAAAACATTTCACCCTCCTTCCGATCTTATCATTTGTCCATTGTCTCACAAATGGTTTGATCCAAGTTTTTTTTTTTTTTTTCATTTTTTCATTTTTTTGTAATTTTTTAATTCTTTTATTATTGTAAATAACTAGTTTTAACCACGTGTGTTGCACACGGTTAAATTTTTATTTAAAAATATTTTTAAGAATACAATTTAAAATTAAAAAATTTAAACAATGAATATTAAAGTTTTGCGAAAATAATATACACTTTTAAATACATGTTTACAAAATATTTTAAGAAGACCCGAGCTTTATTTGTATTTTGATTGACACTATACGAATGCCAAAAAAAATATGGAATGAAAGAGTAATTTATTTCAAATTTTATGCTACCTCTAGAGGAAATGGAAATGATTTGATTAATATAACATGGGATGAATAGTAACATAATTTTGAGATGCATATTTGTAGAACTATCTAATAACCTCCAATTACAATTTAGTAAGTTTTGACTAACATAAATAAGTAACCTAAGTGAATAAGAAAATGGAATTAAAAAGACAAATTTGTTGTATAATCTCATTTTAATAATTTCATAATATTAAACTAATTTTCACTAATAAGTTTACTATTTAAAATTTAAAAGTTGTATTGAGATAAGTATTATGAAATTATAAGTTTTGAAAAATATGTTTTTTCAGTTTTTGTAAGTAAATATTTAGATAATTTAAGGTGATTTGAAGAGAAAGAATGAAGTTAAATTGATGAAGTAGTTGAGGAAGTATAGGAGTTTTGTTTAAAAGTAGATTGTGATAAAGTTTTTGATTTTTAAAAAAAATTTATTTGAAATAATTTGAGATTTAAAAATTAAAGGACAAATTTTAAAAAAATTTATGTGGTGCAATGTAGATAGACTGAGAGAACATAATTACACTATCTAAGTTTTAACTTTTATATATATTATAATTTGATCCATTTAATACTACTATTTGTTAGTAATAGCCAGACCACTAATGTTGACATGAGGTATCTATCATTCCCAAAGGCCTAGCCCAAATTAACAGTTTTTACTGGCCCAGAACTATTATAGTCGCCGAAATGGTGGAATGTCTGAAAACAAATATTCTTATACATGAAGCTCATGCTAGGCTAAAACTTAAATAACTAGTGCAGTATATGGCCCAAATGTCACTTAACTGGACAAGGACATAAGTGGGTGGGTATTGTCTCATTTCACTGGTCTGTTTAGGGTACAAGAAGATGTGCTTAACAATGCCAAGCCCAATAGTGTCTTCAAGTTTTTGAATATTTTGCTTAAAGATTTCAGCAAGTTTTATCTTCCTAATTATACTTTTTCATCCAGATAGTCTATATATAAAAATTTTATTAGAGGTATTTTTATTACTTAAATTATCTTATAATTAGGAGATTTGTTAGCCCGAACAATAATTCGATCAGAGAATATAACATCACTCATAGCCATTTAATATTTCTATATGTAGTAAGCCCGCCTCACTTATTGTGAGGTATCATTCCCCAGGCCTAGCCCAGATTAACAGCTTTAAGTTGCTCAGAATTATTAAAGTGGACCACTAGTTCATGTATTTAGGCCCATATGAAGCCCATGCTAGATAATAAGCAGATTTTACTTCTGCCCATTTCCTTTCACTTGTGTAAGCCCAAAGTTCACTCATCTCAGAAGAAGATGACAAGCTGCCGACGTTCATCAGATTTTTTAACAGTATACTTTGTTGATAAGTTGATGTTTTGTATTCCACAAAATAAATAACATTTCAAAATTTTATAAATATTAATTATATATTAATCTATTCCATTATTATAATAAACAGGTAATTTTATTATGACGATACAATGATGAATTTGTGATACTAAAAATTGAAAATATTATGTTATTGTATATATCATCAATATAAAAAAAAAAAAAAATTATTTTGTTAAATAAATAAGTGAAAGCTACATTCACCAAAATGTTGATGTCAAGTTTTAATTGACACTTTTTATGTCCATCACTAATAGGATGTATTTATAAATGAGACTTATAATAAAAATTAACCGATAAAAAAAATAAATTATTACTAACCAGATTCTTTTCAATAATTTTTTTTTCTTCAGAATTACGAAGATAGTTTCAAAGTTCAAGCTGATTGCCACTAAAATCATACAGTAGCACTGTAACATCACCGTGCTTAAACTGTTTAGCGGGGCAGTTGACTGCCCTTTAAAGAAAAGAATATGCCCTTTTTTTTAAAACTTAAAGAAAGAATATACTCAATTGAAGTGCAAATTAATTTATCACTTTCTTTCATAATTAAAGATAATTGTTCTTAATATATGTAAACTTTTAATATCATATTTAAAAATTATATGTTCATTACTAGTATTAAAAATTATAATAAAATATTTATTTTTTAAAAATTATAATTTTTAAAAATATTTATAATTTTGAAATGGAAAAGATATATTACCGATTATATTGACTTTTAACTACTTCTCACTTAGCACTCGTTTGCCACTACAAAAAATGCCTTTTCCCCCTGGAAAATGAGTCAAAAGCCTTAAAATTCTTGTAACCAATTGTTTAATCAATTTTGTTCGGCTAATTTTATTTCAGAATATTTTAAATTTACTTATTAATTAAAATAAAATATAATTTATAAAAAAATAATATATAATATATATTAAATAATAAATAAATAAATAATATTATTATTATATTCAATCTATAAATATTTTAAAATAAAATGTAAATTATAATAATAATAATAATAATAATAATAAAAAATTGTGCCAAATATGGCACTATATACCCCATTCCCCCCAAAATACTCGGGGATATGATTGGAATTTAAAGATGTACAAGGGTATTTGTTACGGTAAACAATACAGTAGAGGTGCATAGAAATGACTAGTGTCTGAGTTTTTTAAACTTTCAATCTCTGCTCTTTCTCGTTTCTAGAGCTGGAAGAACAATGAACGACTCTTTTTTCTGAAATGACACACTTTATGAGTGTAGAACCATACAGTGCTTAAAGTGAGGATTGGAAGAAGATGATGACAGTGAAGCGAGAGAGGGAGTCCACTTCCAGATCTCCACCTCCTCTCCCCTTAGTAGTAACCCTAAACTGCATCGAAGACACCGCCCTCGAACAAGACTGCCTCTCCGGCGTCGCCGCCGTCGATCACGTCTCCCTCAGCCGTCTCGCCGACTCCAAGATCGACACCGCCTCCGCCGTCCTCATCCACTCCCTCTCCTTCCTCCCCCGCGCCGCCCAGCGCCGGCTCCGTCCCTGGCAGCTCATACTCTGCCTTGGCTCCTCCGACCGCGCCGTCGACTCTGCACTCGCTGCCGATCTCGGACTTCACCGCCTTGTCCATGTCGATGTTTCGCGTGCCGAGGAAGTGGCTGATACAGTTATGGCGCTCTTCCTTGGGCTCCTGCGCAGGACTCATCTGCTCTCGCGGCACACATTATCTGCTTCTGGCTGGCTTGGCTCAGTTCAGCCGCTTTGTCGTGGAATGCGCCGATGCCGAGGGCTGGTGTTGGGGATTATTGGCAGATCTGCCTCTGCTAGGTCCTTGGCTACCCGAAGCTTGGCTTTCAAAATGAGCGTGCTTTATTTCGATGTCCAGGAGGTATGAATTCAATTCAAGAAACAAGAACAATTTGATTTCTAGAGTTTAGATCATTCTCAGCATATGAATTGGGCATGCACTTTTGCTATTGGATTGTGATATATGAACACACTGAATTACACACTTCTTGTTGCGAACTTAGAGAAAGTCAAATTGGCAAATTGTCAATTGAAATCTATAATTCAGCTCTCCTTAACATAGTGTTTCAGAAAGTGGAGTGTGATATATTATAATAATACTGGAAGTCATAGACAAGCGTATTTGCGTATCTAGTGGTGTTATAGTTTGTTTAACTAATTTTGCCATGTTTTGTTTTCCAAGAAGTGTAAATTCGATATAAGCAAACACTACAGTTTAGCCAGTTCTTAGTAGAATGTATGTTGACTTTTTTCCCTTATCATATTTTTGTAGCTAGGTTGTGCCTGTGGACTTAGATAAATTTACTGGTAGATGCCCATATATTTAGTTATGGCAGCAGCTTTAGCTAACAGTGCTCTATTTAGATGCCAAAAAGAAATAAAGTTGATAGAAGTAAACGGTCTTTTACTTATTAGAAAAAGATGAGCAACAGTTTGTTACATTGTTGTCAATTTTCATTAAAGTTAATGTTTGGCATTCTCCTGATTATCTTAACTGGTATCTTATGGACATACAAACAATTAAACCAGTTCATGGTTGCCTGATTTCCTGTTGCCATAGCTAGAAATAGATTGTGATCGATAAACATTGAGACAGACACACTAAGCCTTAGACAATTACAGTCTGGCATTCAAGATGAATGGAATTTATTTTGGCACATGCTTTTTTCATAATATGCAATTTATCTTGACATCAACTAGGTAAATATTTGGGGCCACTTTGGTTCGGGCCTTTGCGGTTTTATGGCTTGGATCTTAAGGTGAGTTGGAAAATGTATTTATACATTGTCATATTTTTGTGTAGCGGAAGATATATTGTACAAATATATGAGAGTTTAAATTATGTATATATATATATATATATATAAGGGCATAAGTATATTCTTGGACCAAATCCATTTCAAAAGGACCACAAAAGCGGAAGCGTCTATCTTTGGAGGATGGAGGGAGTACATTTGAGCCAAAGTCAGTTGACACGTGTGTATATGTGTGTGTGTGTGTGTGTGTGTGTGCACGCGACATTATAGGTATTTGGAAGATACTATGACCATCAAGTTTTCCAGGTAGTGGTAGTTTATAATCTTCATGAACGTGGTGAAATAATAAATGCACATGTTATTCTGTCATTATATAGAGCTTTGAAAAATCTTGCACCCATTTCTGTTCCTTGTCTTTTTAAAAAAAAAAAAAAAAAAAAAACTATGTCTTGTCGTTAACTTATTTAGATGTAATATTTATTTACACAGGGGAAAGGAAAATCAAATAGAACCTCCAGCAGATTACCTCCTGCTGCTCGGAGGATGGACACACTAAATGATTTACTCGCTGCGAGTGACCTGGTCTCCCTCCACTGTGCTCTTACAAATGAAACAGTTCAGATACTTAATGCAGATTGTTTGCAGCACATAAAGCCCGGTAAAATATCTTCTACTTATCAAAAAAAGGCCTGGTGAACTATCTTCATATCGCACTTGAGTTATTTTATTTTGGGAAAGGAAATTTGGCTTCCGCTTGTTTGGAAATTTAAATGGAATAATTATTTTTATTTTTATTTTTTTGCAGGAGCATTTCTAGTTAATACTGGTAGTAGCCAGCTATTGGATGATTGTGCTGTAAAGCAGCTTTTGATTGATGGGACCCTTGCAGGCTGTGCTCTGGATGGTGCTGAAGGTCCACAGTGGATGGAAGCATGGGTATGAGTAGTCTTAGGGTATGACATTATAGGACATGGAATATATTGGGAGAAAACATCTAGTCAAACATAAAGTAGAAAGTAATCGATATGTTCTCTTGATAGCGAAATTTAAGTGTTATGAGCTTTTATATTTATGGACTTAATTTGGAAAGTAATGATGCACGTGTTTTCTAATCATATCTAGGATTTATAATAGCTCTAGGTTGACACTAGTTTGTTCTTGCATGATTTTATTTTAGGTACGGGAGATGCCCAATGTATTGATTCTACCACGCAGTGCAGATTACAGTGAAGAAGTTTGGATGGAGATAAGGGAGAAGGCTATTTCTATATTGCAGACATTCTTCTTGGATGGTGTTATTCCTGAGAATGCTGGGTCCGATGAAGATGAAGAGGAAAGCGAAATAGTCTATGAGATTGAACAACCTGATAAACAAGGATCAGTCAGTGAGCATTTGGCAGATGATATTCACGTCCCTCCTGAAAGCTCCCCCGTGTCCCAGAAAAAGAGTATTAACCAAACAAAGGAGTCTCCTAGCCATGTTCAAGGATTGGTTTTGTCGCAAAATGCTTCCACCCGTTCTGAAATAAAGCGTACCAGATCGGGTAAGAAGGCTAAAAAGAGGCATGGTCGCCAAAAATCCCTTCAGAAAACTGATGATAATACTTCTTTACTGGAAAAGGAGAGTACGTCCCACCGAGAAGATGATACTGCAATGAGTGGTACAGACCAAGCCAGTTCACGTTTTGCTTCTCCTGAAGATTCAAGAAGTAGAAAGTCTTCATTGGATGCAACGCATAAAGTGTCTTCCGAGCACCTTCCGAAATCGAGCACGCGCCTAAATAAGAAGACTCTTGATTTACTGAAGGATGGTTATGTAATAGCTCTGCATGCAAGTGATGGGTCTGCGCTTCATGTCTCTAGGCAAAGAGTTCAAGGGGGCGGTTGGTTCCTGGACATGTTGTCAAATGTGACGAAAAGAGATCCAGCCGCACAATTCCTCGTTGTTTTAAGAAGCAAGGTTCAAACTTTGTTTTGAAACTTTTTTATATTATACCTATCTTTGTCATGTATATGCAAGTACTTCCTCAACTTATTGAAGGTTCTATGCTACTAAGTCGGTTGATTGTATGATTGGAATATCTGCAGGAGGCAATTGGTTTGAGATCTTTCACTGCCGGTGGAAAGTTATTGCAGGTATTTTACTCTTATGGCTCAAATGTTTAGGAATCATTATATATCTTATTGAAGAATGCTTTTTAAACACCGTCCACTTCGTTTTTTTGAATATGTGAGATGCTTGGTCTTAATTTTCCGTGCTTGTGATTAATGAAAGAAAAGACTTTTATCAAAAACTAAATGAATTAAAGGGGAAGGGGAATGTTAGCCCTAATGAGTGGGAGAAATGGCAGATGCCTTCTTCCTATCAAAAAGGGGAATTTTAACATCTAGACATGCGTGTTGATATAGGAGTTCTAGAAACAGTTGTGATTTGTCCCCATGATCTAAAAATCTATTATATTTCAGAACAATTAGCTCACTAATTCTTTGTTGATGGCCTTAGTAAAAGTAATTTTGAAAGTAATCTGGGAAATGACAATTGCTGACCAAATTTAAAGGATGTTACTGATCATTATTTTGACAATTTCCGTAACCTATTAATTATTAATCTGCTTCATTGTTCACATGACAAACTTGGTAGTTGCTATATATACTTTTCCCAGGTTTGATCACGAGACTGTATATGTGTTTGTTGAATGATCAGTCTAACAAATTCGTAGTGCATTCCTTTTGTTAATGGTGATGGATTCATCCTGCGCAAAAGATGCAATGACATTTCATTACAACTAAATTTTAATAAACTTTGAACTCTTTATTTCGTGAAGACCAGGGAGGAATTTTTATGTGATGGGTGCCTGTATAACTAGGTTGTGACAGGCTTGCCGAAAGATTAACTCTATTTTGGACAAAGTTTAGGTCAAGTTGATGACTCTTTTATCAGGAATCAATGGACCATTGTAGTTCTTTTGTCCCATGCTATGAGGGAAAGGTTAATTATGCTACTCCTGGTCTCGTAGAGGTCTAGACACCTTGTGAAAGGTGGCCATTGTGGCGCAAGTGATCTTTTCTTTCAAACGGTATCAATCTGCAGAACATCAATTTTTGAGAACTTGAGAGGAGTTAGTGGTATCACTTGGAGTATGTAGTTTATACAGTAGGCTTCAGTTGGTAGTAAAGATTGCTAAAGGGCTGACGGATGTGAGGTTGATGATTATGAAGAAACGGATTTGAAAGATGTTTCTTCAATGGAAATTGCGAGTACAGGCTACAACTGGTGACATACTGACATGTAGTATTAGCTAATAAAGTATTGTCATTAACCATCCCATCCATGTTTAGACTTTTGTTGCTTAAATTCATCTTTAACAAACATGCCTTATATCAGTTTCATCTGAAATAAAGAGGTATCATTTGAAATTTTGTGGAAGTACATGCTTATCTATATTGTGAGGTTCACTTTGAAACAATATCTTCTATCGGCACATTTGGGTTTCTACGGATTAGGTAGAAGCACATGGTGAACTTCTTTCTAAAAATCTAAATATTTCTGTTGCGCCATTGCAGATAAATAGGAGAACGGAATTTGTATTTGCTAGCCATAGCTTTGATGTTTGGGAAAGTTGGACAGTTGAAGGTCCTCTGGAGGAATGCAGGCTGGTCAATTGTAGAAATCCTTTGGTAATTCCCTTTACTTAAAAAAAATATTTCGTGTGAACTAGTTGAATCATTAATCCGTCATAACTCAGAACAAATGGATTTATACATATCTGTGGAATTTTCTTGTATCATTTTTTGCAACATAGCTATGGTGTTCCTTGTATATCCAAGCTAGTATGCTCATACATTTTGTGTTTATGATATGATACTATATGCATTTACCCACGATTTATCTATTAACCGTATGAATTCTTGGCTTTGGCTACTAGATGTCTTTAGTTGAAGCATTTTAAAGGTATTAACTGTTTTCTTTTAGAAGAATCTTAGAAGCATTTTACTGTCGTGCTTGGCTTGATGTTGAGGAACATTTCTTTACCAACAGCCGTAGTGCAATGAACCAGTGGTTCTATCAAACAACATAGGAAACCCATGCGCTAATTGCTACTTGTGACCCTTTTGCCCCTGAATGATTTAGCTGTTTGTTTGCTTATTACATTTTTGTTAAAGTTGCCTGTTGTTTTCCATTTTGGTTAATTGAATCCTGGTTGCGAAATTATTGATAAATTGGAGATACCATATCATTTCGATGCACTGTCATGCCACTCACATAAAATAGGAGAGTAAATACTCCCTCCGTCCCCAAAAAAAAAAAAGAGGTCGGATACCCTTTTTCTTGTCTTAAAATGAATGACTTGGGTACATATTTCAATAAAAATATGTGGTATATGTTCAAAGAAGAAGAATTTTATGAAAATATTCAAATTTTTTGTGATTTAGAATTTTTCTCCCTTCTCTAAAGTAGTTTTTCTTAAATTGCGAATTTTTGTTGTTTTAGTCATTCTTTTTGGGACAGAGGAAATATGTGGGGTATCATTTAACCAATTATGGGAGGGGAGAGAAAACACGGGTAATGACACACATTTCTCCTTCCTATTTTATGTGAGTGACTCGATACTGTGTCTAACACGATGACGTGGTATAACAGTTGTATTGAACATTTTATTGTGTTTTGCATCCACATAAATAGAAATATTTTGCTGAATAATAAAGATTGAGAATCACCATATATTTATGTATAAATCGCTGTGCATCTATGAAAATTTCAGGCTGCTTTGGATGTACGCATTGAAATTCTTGCAACCGTAGGAGAGGATGACGGGGTTACTCGTTGGCTTGATTAGACTGGAACCCTATTAGAAAGGTTTACTACGCCTGTCTATTTCTTTACCGTGAGGTCTTGTATGATTTCAAAAGCTTGTAATTTTTTTTATAAAAGCACACTTGTCAGGCGGTTTGCGGGTTAGTTTAATTGTGGATAAACATTCATCTATGTATTATGTTGTTTGTGGGAAATTCCCCATATGGTTTGTCACACATTGGACTATTCCTAGTGCTCATTTTATATATCTTATTGAGGAATTGCAGTGGAAGTCTTTCTATTTTGGGATGATCAAGATTCAAGGTTGATGGATCATCCAAATGTTCTTATTATGTATCTTTGTAATGTCAGTTTGTTAGAGATATTTTCAAAACATTCATACTCGTGTAATTATGGGAGCATTTATTCACATTTTTTATCTTTTTTTTAAATTAATTATCATTTTGGAAATCTTTTTCTCGTTTTGAAAAATGTTTTTTTTTTAATTTTTTTTTATGTGGAGTATGGCGTAATATTATTGTACAAAATTGGTTAGAAATTCTCTACGATCTGATCATTTAGTTTAAAGTTTTTTTTTTTTGTTAAATGATAAATAGTGTAAAGAATTAATATTTGAATCCTATTTTGTAATCTTTAGATTTTTATACAAATTACAAATTTAATGAATTTTTGTAGGGAAAAAATATATGGAGGAAGTAACTCATAGGATCCAATTAAATAAGAATGTACTGTAGATTTATTTTTTCCTATTTTCTTTTCTTTTGGGTTTTTTATTTATAAGATTTCATCTATTTTAAAATTAGAAATATCAATAACTTTTGGCATAATAAATTTAAGAAATTTTAAAATTAAAACTAAATTTATATTGATTAACGTTAAAATTAATATTATAAATGATATATAAAATATTATTATATACAAATTTTAAATATTTAATCTAAAGTTTAAAATTTCAAACCTAACTTGCACCCTAAACATTGCCATACAAGAGGGAAATACAGTCTTATAATTATTTTTAGAATACGACTAATTTCTTACTTCCGGGCCCAAAGGTGTTTGGTGGTAAAGGTAGTTTCTCGAAACAGCCAAGGAGGCCATTGACTTGTACCAAAAAAAAAAAAAAAAAGGCCATTAAAACTTCTCTTCCCTCCATGATTATCCCTTCCTGCTACGTGTCCTTCTATACGATCACGTCTTCACCTCTCGCCCACCTGTGTTGCAGAACTGCATTGTACTCCCGCCGTACCATTTTAATTGTCCTCAATTTTATTCCTAATTCAACTTTCTGCTATCCTCTCTTCATAAAATATACATACATATACATGATGTCTCTATATTCGAGTCGACCAGCTCAAGATTTTTACAGAGTTTCGAATCCAATGAAAATGGGTCCTGATATTTGTACTACAAGAGGAGCTGATGATAATTCGAGCATGAATTATGGGTCGGAGGATCCGAATAACAGGAAGTTTCGAAAGCCTTACACTATCACCAAGTCTAGAGAGACCTGGACTGAACAAGAGCACGACAAGTTTATTGAAGCTCTCCAGCTGTATGTGAGAATTTAGTTATTGGGATTTTAGTTTGATTAAAGATTATATTTTGTTTATTGGGATGGCGAGATTGTTGACATAAGTAGATAAATTTCCAATTTTATGAACAAATTTCTGTTTGGGATGACTCAAATCAATGTCATAGGTGGAGAAGATTTAGTTAAAATATTTTGGTCTAATCAAATATCAAAGAAATTTTGGCGTTTCGTGTGTTTGAGGTGATGAGATTAGTGGTGTCTTATAAGGTTCTAAAAAATTGTGAGTTCCTAATTTGATGAAAAAGTTAGATACAAAAATTTGTGAGTTTCTAGTATGCAAAGCATTTTTAACAAAATTACTTGTTTTATTAAAAATGTTTAGTGCATGATACATTTACCACATCCCCGTGGCTTATTCTAGTTTATCAGAAGCTGCTCTATCTTATAATAATTCTATGTGAATTAATGTCATTGAAGTGTTTCCATAAAATGAATTCTGTTTCAAAATCCAGTCATATGGACACAATAAAGTTTGTGGTTATTTAGTTAATGATTTGAAAGTAATGCTTACGGTCTTCTTTTCTCGTTGATGATTTTTCAGCTTTGATCGTGACTGGAGGAAGATCGAAGCATTTGTTGGGTCGAAGACAGTTATCCAGGTAATGCTTGCTCTTGCCACTCGGAATATATTGGCTAACCTCCTTGAAAATTGAAGGAAACAAACTGAAACAAATTTTTATTGCCGCTATGATTTTTTTTTGGTTGTACTTTCATGTTGGTGGAAATCATGATTATTTCTATTTATACGTTCATATTGTTAACGCTCTGTCATTATCAGATACTCTTTCACACAAATTACCTTAGGGCAAAGTATGATCCGTTGACTCTCTAACCGGAAAAATATAAGAAACTTCTAGTTTGTTTAAATGCTTGAAAACTTTCCGTAACTGCATCTAAGTGCTAAATGCTTTTGGATCTCCATTTGTGTAAGCTTGTTTGAGATGGCTCTGAAATTCCTTACTTTAAGCTTTCTGAGACCATAATATGAATAGTTGCACATTCGTTGTGTTACACAAATCTCAAACTCATTTGTGAGGACAATTGTCCAAATTAAAAGGAGTATTTAACAAATTGTTGCAAATTTATATTATTTTTTCACACTGATATAGCAGTATTCATCATGTGGTAGACCTTAGATCATATAAGCTCTGTTGCTTATTGTCAAATAAGAATTCATATATGTTACCTAGCCTTGGATCAGTAGATTCCGCTATCATCTTCTTCAGGGCCCTTTTCCTGTCCTACTTATGATATTGCATCTGAAACAACAGATTTTACAGTTGATTCAGTGGAATCACCAACCTCTGTTTACTTGTACGTCTTCAACCCGATCTCAATCCATATCCAGATCATCCAGTCAGTTCATTCGGAAGCCTCCTCATAAAAAACGGTTCCAGCAACACTCACTCCATTATGGAAATGACTTTAATTAGCTGGCCCAAAGAGTGAAATATCGAGCTTAACCTGTAACAAGTATCTCAGCTTTCTTTAAAGCTTGTTAATGGGGAGTCAAGCACTAGCAAAGAAGAATTCTAAATCAGTCACTTCCCTTCTGGACTCAAGTCAGAAAAAGGAAGACTGAACTTAATAGGTAGATCTGGAATCACGCTAACAGAATATAGAGGGATTCCGCAAATAAGAATTCATATAATGTGATGTATAAATTTTAAAAATAATACTCCCTCTGTTCTACGTCTGAGTATCATCATTAAAATCATTTTGAGTTATGGAATTATTCAATGTCATTGACACGTTAAGTATATTTTTGAAAAATACAGTGGATATCTTTATATCAGTATTATATCACCTCCCGCATGGTTATTGTACCTAGACTTGCAATATAGAATAATTACTACACATCTTGTTGTACATTGCATGTCTAGGCACAACAACCCATGCAGAACGTACAATACTTCTGAAACATCAGCAGTAGGGTATCTACCTTTCTCACTTTTCCAAATGTCTTGCTATACTATATTTGTAAAAATTGCATAAATTGCTGAAATCCCCCAATTTAGTTTTCCAGTAAATTAGGCTTCAGTGTAGGACAGCCTTCTTGTAATAGCATGATTAAGGAACTCAAATACTTACTTTTACTTGCCCCGAGTTTTTAAGCTATCTGGCTTTTAATTTTTAGGCAAGCATTATACTGCAATTGGACTACTGCATGTCTTCATCAATATGCTTTAATGTTTCATTTATATGCCAGATATTAAAAAGTAATCTTTGCAGATACGTAGCCATGCACAAAAGTATTTTCTGAAGGTGCAAAAGAATGGGACAAGTGAACATGTTCCTCCAGCTCGTCCAAAGAGGAAAGCAGCTCACCCATACCCACACAAAGCCTCTAAAAATGGTTGGTCTTTTATTTATATATATATCTTCTCTATTTTTTAAAGGGTAAACTACACTTAACCACCTATGGTTTAGGCCGATTTGCAAATGACCACCTATTTTTTCAAAGTTGACACTTAGACACTTGTGGTTGTGAGTTTAATTGCAACTGTTACATCATACGTCCAAGTTGACTGTGCGTGACACGCACATGCATCCAAGTGCGTGAATCTTCTCAAAAATGGTTTTTAAGCTATGTACAATGTCTAAATTGTCCTTGGCTATCTCTTCAAAGAAAAAAGCAACAACCCACGCAGCTTCACATTGCTTTGCTGATTCTTTGTACACCCAAACAAAGAAGAAACCAACAACAATTGAGAGGTAATAATCAACCAAAAAAACACAAATTATCAACAACAATAACCTGAAAACAAGAACCATATCATTATAATATCCATCCGCACTTACGATATCAATCCATATCCACTGACAAAAGCTAAATAACTACTGGCCATACCATATGTGCTTCACTGGCAGAAACTAGCACTTACAAAAACTCCAATATTGTTCAACATCCATACCATATATCCACTGGGCAAAAACTAGCACATACTTAAAAAAACCAGCCTAAATATTTAACATAACAAATTCATTCTAATATACAAAATCGATTTTCAACTTAGAAATTCATTCTATATTTTAACATAGAAAGGAAAAAACTAACCTTGATTAACGAATCCAATCGATTTGGTTTGATGGAACCCTTGAATCAAAATTCCTCCTTTATCGAGCCCTAATTTAGGGTTGATTTGTTGACTACTTACACTAAAGCAGATATCTGTTTTGATTTTATATGCACAATCGATTGTAGCTCATTAATGGAAGAAGAGAGAAGAAGATAACTTAAGCTCCATTCTCGCTGCATGTATGAAATGTGAGAAAAAACCGGTTTAATTCAATATATTTATATGAAGTTATAATTTTTCGTACAAAACTAATGGCGTTAGCCAAAAATTAATCGTTGCAGTTAAACTCACAACCACAGGTGTCTAAGTGTTGACTTTGAAACAATAGGTGGTCATCTGTAAATCGGCTTGAACCACAGGTGGTTAAGTGTAGTTTACTTTTTTTTTAAAAGTTTTTTTAATAGAGCACAAAGAAAAAATCTTAGTCATACACTGGTTGCCTCAGACGTGCCCCAAATTACGAGACCGTTTCAATCTTCAGCTGCTCTCCCTGGATCTGTTATTGCGTCAGATCCATTGTCAGTGCCCAGGAACCCCATTGTCAGTTCAGCTATGTCTTCATGGACCAATAATACTCTGCCCGCAGTTAATGCATCACATGTTGAAGGTATATTCCTGCTATTGATTATCCTCTCTCGATTAGTCAGTTATTTCTTTTTTGATAAGTAATTAGTCAGTTATTTCTTTTTTGATAAGTAATTAGTCAGTTATTTCATCCTTCCAAATATTTATCTATTGTTGCTGTCTGCAGATGATGTGGCGCATAACTGTAGCTATAGTAGCACTAGTAACACCCCAAATTTAATGAATCAAGGGAAACTAAAGCAGAGCAAGCCAATGAAAGGTTAGTACCTTATTTATGTGTACTGCTGTGTTCTAATGTCATTAGCCGTCTTGTTTAATAACTAATCACCGATTTCAAGGTGCCGTTTTTTTTGTTCCTCTTATATGCGTGTGTGTGCGCGCGTGACCACGATTCTTCATTTATGCTATACTCTTCAATGCTAGGTGATATTTGATTTTTTTGTCATTTTTTTCTTTTTTTCATTATCTTGATTAATAGAACATAAAAATAATCTTGCACCATGGTAGAAAACTAAGAGAAGAAGATGGAAAGAATAAAATGCAGAGAGCAGGTAACATTTGGGACAGGAATAACCCTCTTTGATTCGCACATGTGGTCTCTAGTAGATTATTTTTGACTGGGAAAGGACACAGAGGGTGTGTTTCATAACGTTTTTAGAAGTTTGGCATGCACGATAGAATGTTTTAAAGATTGGGGTGCAATTAGTCCCCAACTGCAAACTTTGACTTGCAAAATGGACTTTACTATTTTGTTTAATAACTAAATCACCTATTTCAAATTCTATTGATGTATCCAAACCAGTGTTGTAAAACTCGGTGGGCGGACCAACTCGGCGGAGGGAGGGCCTAGCGCCTAGGGCAAGTACTCGGAGAGTACTCGTTTTTCTAAGCGTTTTTCAACTCGGTCTATATATTTATTTTTTAAATATTTTTTTTGTGTATAAAAATTATAAGTTGGTATTCATATTTTTATATGATGTTATTATACACAAGGTACAAGGTATGCAAGTGAAAATAATAAAATAAAAAATTAACATGTTTAGGAATATTAATAGTTACTATAGCATGTAGAACAAATAGAAGAATGAAGAATGAAGAATCATATAACTAAAGCTAAAGGAGTGATTGCCCATTGTCGACACTTTGAAGTTTTTAGTTATCGCCGTCGATCATCAATTTAGGAGATGAGCTGATTTGAGAAAAGATGATTGATTATAAATTTTAGTCATGACAAAATATCAAAGAAATAACTTAGGGAATAAAAGTGGGTAGGCCAGAAAAGAAAAAAAAAAAAATAATAATAATTTGACTGCGTTGCAAGTTTGACTGGCCCAAGTCCACCCAGTCCGCCTAATTGGCTGCCCAGGTCCGCCTAGTCAGCCGCCTAGATCTACCTGATCGGCCGCTTAGGGCGCCTAATTGTCCAACTCGAGTTTTTGGCCGATTTAGAACTACTCGATTCGTTTTGCCTCGTAGGACGCTTAGGCGGTCGCCTAGGCCGAGTTTTAGAACACTGATCCAAACACAGCAATAATTGACTTTCGGTGCCATATTTTTTCTTCCTCTTATATCTTGTGCATATATACATTTTTCTGTAGATGCATGATCACCATTCGTCATTTCCGCTGTACGCATCAATGATTTATTCTGAGTAAATCAGATTATTAATTACCCCAAGTTCCAAACTGCCCTACAGCCCACCACAGGCCTGACCCAAAAGTCCATGGTCGCTTATGATACCCCTGTGGTAGTGGCTTAGGCCTTGTAAGGCCTTTGGCCCGAGGCCGCCCACATTTGATACGGAACTTTGGGTATCACACTTATACTACAGCCATCAGATATGAGGCTATATGGAGTGGGCAATTGACTGATTAGGGTGGTTTTCCGACCTCTAAAGAAATAAAATTAATTCAAGTATTAATGTTGTGCCACTTTGATACATAAATAACGATCCCTAATGAAAGAGTACTCTGTGTTTCATGGTGATTTCTGCCAATTGTCACCTGAAATAAGAACGAACAGCTCTTAGCCTCTTATAGTCTTATCTGATGCATGGATTCCCTCGGTATCCCCTTTTTTGTTAGAAAATATATACTTCTTTGTTAGTCCCTCTGCTTTCCTGAACTTGAACGGCCTTTTTTCCCGAATTTAATATACTTTGTGGTTTATGACTCTGAATTACTTAACAGGTTCATATTATTATGTTCCATACAGTTATGCCAGACTTTGCTCAAGTGTACAGCTTCATTGGTAGTGTCTTCGATTCCAACGCAAGTGATCATTTGCAAAGGTTAAAAATGATGGATCCAATAGATATTCAGACGGTATGGCAGATTTCAAGCCTTTAAATAATTGTTCTTTTTGCATTTATTTGAGAAGATTTAAGTAATTTGTTCGCATATTGCTAAGATTGAAAATTTGCTTCTGTAATTTCCAACTTATACGCACAGTACTTCTATGTGGAATCATGTTTTTGTAATTTGTATTTCTTCTTACATTGGTATTATTGTACCAATGTCTTCTCATTTCCTTGGATAGTTAAAAACTAATCTTAGGTAATCAGATAATTTTCGAAGTTCATTCAACTCACTAAGATACTCCCTTCATTCCAAAATATAAGAGCAAACTAGTTTTTTAATGTTGTTCCAAAATATAAGAGCAAAATGAATTCTAGAACACACATTTACTCCAAATTCGATTATTTTTGCACCAGTCCCTTCCTATACACACTCTCCCTAGAATCTGTCTTAAATCCCTTGAGACTTGTCAAATCATCTCTCACTTAGTAATCTTTGTGTTCCATTATTGACACTTACTTTACTCTTACATTTTGTAATCTATATAAGTAATGTTTGTTAAAAATGTATAAAAATGAATATCAATGAAAACACTCAAGAATAATCTATATATAGTAAGTTCTAGTGATTTTTCACTCAATTAGATTAATATTTAATAGTCTTCTTAGTATTTAATTTTGTGGCAAAATGTTTTATATTTTGGAACGAAGGGAGTATTTCTTTGGAAATCAGATACAGCAAATACTGTTTGATGACCTAATCTTCCAATGCAAAGATTCACACTACTTTGAATTATGTTGGATATTTCACCCATTATTCCTACTTCCTAAACCGACTGCATAAAATGCTAAAAAGATTAAAGAACCCAATACACAACTAAGGTTTCTTCCCTGTTCCTTATTTTTATATCCTTGTGGAAAGAAGTTCCTGTTCCTTATTTTTATATCCTTGAGGAAAGATGCTTATGTAATGAATCTGAATGTTTGTTTGCTACTTAATTGTGAGTGGTCATGAGCTTAAGCCACATGTTTCGATGTAATTGAAAAATCTTTATTTTATGAGTTAAACTGATTTGCTTTAACCTGGTGGATTTTGTGTGGTATTCTGTCGGGTTTTTATCCAGGTACTGATGTTGATGAAGAACCTTGCTGTAAATTTGACAAGCCCTGAATTTGAAGATCATGTAAGTCGTCTTCCCATATCTGAAGAGACTCTCTGCACTCCACAATTGGGGTCCCATTTGTCAATTTTTTCCATTCCATAATGAATAGTTACTTTTTAATTGATTCTAGTAGACAATCACATAATGTCCACAAGTTTATACTATCTCCATTCCAAATCTAGAGATACCTTAAAAAAATGATGGTTTTAAAAAAAATAGATGTTCGATTAAAATTCACAAAAAAAGTGTGTTTTGAGACCAAAAAAAATAAATTTCAGAAATGGTTTAGGATTTCGTCTGTATTAATAATGAAATGATAGATGATAAATTAAGAATATTATTGTATTTTATGGTACTAAAATAGAAACCTATCTCAAATTTTGGAACATACCAAAAAAGAATCACTCTCTGATTTTGGAAAGGAGGTAGTAATCACAATCCAGGATCATGCCAACAAACTCGTTATGCTTAAGAATAAATGTGGAAAGAAAGTATATTTCTAAATATTTGAAAATTTTCAAACAGTAGTATTTTTGTGGAACGGATGAAGTATTATCTTTACCACATGTCTATCATTATTCTCTTCTTGATGATTTATGCAGAGGAAATTACTCTCATCATATGACCCGGATACCTCGAAAATTAAGTCCCGTATCTCTTTTGTTGATATCCATGCTAATGTGCGCGGGAATGCTATTCCATCTGTATAAAAAGTGAGACATGTAAGAGACTAGCATTCTGTATCTTGTCAACATTTTTGACTTCCATTCAAATCCAATTTGCCTCTCATTTATATAAATTATAATTGCATGATAAACAGGAAATCTTCGCAACTTCCACATCTCACCTACATCTAGCGGTGGTGAGATACTTGTCCTCTGTGTATATGAGTTCGCCAGCTTCTAAGGGATTTTCTCATTTAGCAGATTTTTTCTTTCAGTTTTTTTCCCGTCTCTGTATATTCAAGGGAAGAATGGAGAAGCGTGTTTATCTAGTGAGTTTCAAAATAAAGATTATGGAGTTCAGTGATTTTGGAGTATTTTTAAGTATGTGTGTAGGTTTAAACATGTCAGTCTGAATCGAATCTTCTTGTAGTCGAAATAAGTTGAAAATACTTGAGCCCTAGTTTTGCTTAGTGTTTGTGGTGATATCCATAGTTTTCCCTTTTTTATTTTTTATTTTATTTTATTTTATATATACTTTATTATGGTGCAATAAAGATTGTTTCTTTATATATTTAAGAATGTGAATGTCAAATTACAAAAAATAAAAAATTGAAGTGGTGTACTGTTCATGCCTCACCCTAAACAAATCTGCTTCCTAATTGTCCTTCCAGCTGAGTGCCTGATAGTTTGAAGTTCAAACGCCTCCTAATCCAATTTTAATACTCTTTCTCAAAATATAAGATTATTATTGATATTTTATGTTAATTTTAAATATTTTAAAATTTAAATTAACATAAAATTCTTAGTCTGTTAATAAAATTATTTATTTAATTTTTTATAAAATAATTTAAAATTTTTATAATTACATTGACTACATTCAGATAAATTTATAAAATTTTAAATTTAAAAATGAAGAAAAATTTATCTATTTTAAGTCAAGCTTATATTTTGATACTGATCCGTGTATCCAGCGATTGTTATGTGAATTTACCTATTAATTTTATATTATTTTTTGTTTTTTTTTTGAGTGGGTGGTAGGTTGGTAGCTATGATTTAATAATAAAAAAAAATAATCCCACCTAATAAGGTGGAACAACAATTTCACTTAAAAATTTACTTATTAATTTTATGACATGCATCACTTGTAAAATTTATTTTGTTTTATTTTATTTTATTTTAATAGATGGTAGGAATGATTTTATCATGTTTACAAAAATATCAATCTAAGATCTAATAATAGGAAATATAATCTTATCTAACAAGCGGAAACAAGAACTGCACTTAAATAATAAGGGAGAAAATAACTCATGTTTTACGTGCGGAATATTCGAGCATGTGATTTCTTACAAATAAAAAATTTCAACGCCTCGATTTTAACTATTAAGTTAAAACCTTATTCGCAACATCACTTGCAAATATGGCATACTCGCAGATTGCAAAATCTTATACTGTGCTCTAAAATTGAATATTCAACATAAATATTAGTTGCTTTGTCTCAAAAAAAAAAAAAAAAATACACCTAATATGCGCAAATCAACAAATGTTACTTTTAAGAAAAAAATTATCTTACACCACATAATTTTAATTCTCTCATAAAACTCTTCTTTTTAATATATATCACATAATATCTTTGATTTTTGTGTTTAATTTTTAATTTTAAGATAATTTTTTTTTAACTTTTGGCATTCTATTTTAAGACGGATAGAATATATTACAAATTTATTTAAAAGAAAAATGTCTTTAAAATAATTTTCTTTAAAAATGCAATAGACTTTCATTTATATTTATAACAAAATTAAAAATAAAAATATGCTTGCATTCAAAATAAAAATAAAAATATCTATATAATTTTGAAACGCACGTAATAGTATGACAATTTGAAAGGGAGGTAGTATGAAATAGGCACTGCTTCTTCATACGTCATAAAACTATCTAAAAAGGAAAAACAAATACCTATTTGTGACGTGTTATCTCACCCTTCACTGTATCGATTTTACTAAATTCGACTTTTTACCAAAAAAATGCTCTTTGCTTACCATGGCCAGTGGAGCCAAGGATTTAACTCTAGTGTAGTTAATACAAAAAACAAAAATAAAAAATTATTTAAGTTAATTAGCAAAAATTTAAATATTTTAATATTAATAAACATATCAAAAATTACATATTTATAATAAGATACTAATAAAATAATTTTCTTCGACTCTTTATATTATAGAATATCATATAATACCTTACGTGTTGATAATATCGAATACTTCTTTTTTAATATATATTATCAAATAATCATTCATCCAAGTATCCACTATTCAAATATGCAAGTAATTTTTGATGGTATTTATTGTTGAAAATACTCTTTCAATACTAGCTATTGCAACCGACAAGATTATTACCAACTTCATCAACAAATATATCAAAAGATAATCTTCATATTTTTTTATATAAATTTAAAAATTAGTTATATCATGAGAGCAAAACAATAAAACAATTATACAAACACTGAAAATCTAAAACACAAATAAGTAATTATACAAAATACAAACAGTAAAACACAAATTACAAGAATTCGAAGTCTGAAAACTTACTTATATTAGCATGCTTCATATTTCAGAATAGAGGAGATGAATTGAGAATAATGAGATGTTCAATTTAATTGATACCACAAAAATCTAATGAAAATTATAAATTCAAACTAAGAACTTAAATAAATGAAACATAAATTAGAGAAGCAACAACAAATCATGATTTCTAAGAACCAGAAGATAGAGACAGCTAAAAAAAAGAAGGTCACTGCGAGTCAAAAAGACAAGAAAGTGTTAAGAGAAAAGAGAACATTTTTAGAGATTAAAGTTCCAACTCAAAACATAAGAATAATATAGTATATGCCTACTTTTTGAATAAATTTATTTATTTATATTTTAAGTATAAAATCTTTAGATATTTACAGTACAACCCTATAAATAATATATTCCTACTAAGAATAATTTTTAAAATGTTACACTTAAACCTCTATAATTTTTACATATATTACAACTATACTTTAAAAAATAAAAATAAATAAAAATAAAAAAATCTATTGTAGGCACATGACTACTCTTGCCAACAAGTGGTTCCGCAACTGACCGTGGCCTAGAATATTCATCAAACTATTCAACCACATTCAAATAATAAGACTACCCACGAACGTCAGAATCAAGAAAACTAACCAGGTGCTAGATCCAAACGAAATCTTTAAAATTACAAATCTTCAGGCACACATTTTAATCCCTTGATAGCGTTGGAAGATATCATATGACAAATACAGAAAGTTCAAAAGTACAACTACATTAGGAAATAAACTACCTATATCGAAAACCCATGTCTGGCTCCCGATTATAGCCCACTTGGCTATTAGCACCAGAAGGGGGCACCTGTTTCAGATTTGCCCCGAGCTCCATACCGATAAGCCTTTGGAGTGCCTCCGGATTATTGCGTCCATCACTAACATCAGAAGCTGAAAAAACAATAGCCCAAAGATAATAGTAGTCAGCGCAACTGTGTATTGGACAAACCAAACAACATAGTGATATTTTATTTTAATTTTTTTTCCTTTTTTGTTTTTTTGTTTTTTTGGGTGCAAGATGGTCATTTTAAACAAGGAGTACATAAGTATAAAACTATTCATTCAGGACTGTGTTATATGAAAACAAGACATGACCCTGACCCTGACCCTGACCCTGA
>JAUMHB010115339.1:0-22222 GCA_032359685.1 Pittosporum tobira | reverse complement strand
TGACCCTGACCCTGACCCTGACCCTGAATAGTTACAACACGACCATTAACACGACTCAACCTTTGAAAATCACTCAAATTTGTTTGGTGGAATTAGTGCAACTTAACAAAAACTTGAGATCGGATTAAGTTGTAAACTCAACTTTTTGAACCTGCGTTTGGCCAACCAACTGCATTTGAGACTTATAATAAGCTCTAAAAGTTGGATAAGCTAGCTACTAAACAATCACTAAAAAATTCAAACCTAATCATCCCAGATAATACGAATTGTCATCAAATTCATTTACTAGAGCAATGCTAGAGATCTCAAATTTGGGTCTCAAATCCACATGTTCTCAATTTATACGTTGATTATGTTGGAGTAAGGCCCACCACGATGTTAACCAACCTATGTATTGAGGACCTGTGGATTTGAGACATGTTTGAGACCGCTGGCATTACTCCATTATTAAACTGCCTAAATCATGTCAAATAGGTTAAGCCGTGACACGAACCATGAATTGAAAATGCAAACCAATTATAAAAGAAACAATCCCCCCCAAGTCTCTCTTTATTTCTCCTTTTTTTTTTCCCTTCCTCCCAATTTTCCTTTAAACTAGATCCTAACTCTCTTTTCCTTTGTCTTGGCCGTGTTGTGTTGTCATATCTTGTCACAGTCACCAACCTTAAACCAGTGCACCAGAAGCACAAAAGATATACAGGCCCATAGTGGAGTGGGGTTCTAGAGTCTAGACTTTAAGGTCAGACTACACTTCAACCACCCATGGAATCAATCAATGTACCTTAATCCTCACAAAAGTCACGAAAGTTTAATCATAGGCATGCAAGAGTAACACCATTTATGATGTGGACAGGAAACAAAATTATACTCCCTTCATCCGGAAATGAGTTGTATTTTATTTGTAAGCTACTTTTTTTCCAGTATTGGATTGAACACAATTGGATCGTAAAAAAATTGAATGTTATATATTTTTAAATATTATACTTCAAAAAGTTAACCTTCTTATTGGGAAGAAATATGTCAAACGCAAATCTAAAATGATAGTCAACCAAAAAAGGGGACTGATGGAGCATATTGTTAATAAATATGTTATACTCTGCCAAATATGAAAATCCGGATTGCTAGAGAGAGAGAGAGAGCATGGCTAAAAGTTTCAGCTTATGATTCGCTATCCATAATGTGGATGAAGATGCAGAAAGAATGTCAAACAGAGCCATAAGAATTTACCCGGCAGTTGCATCCCAAGGCCATTAATATTTGGTTGTCGTGGACCAGGAGGGAATCCTTGCATTGGGTTTCGTTCCTGCAGAAAAGAGGTTGGCTGATTCCTTGGATAAGAAGGTACTGGTCCACCTCTTGGAAATTCCTGTAGCATGTCAGGTGGAGAAAAACCGCCCGGCCTTTGCATCCGCTGTAGCATTTGATGATGAGCAGGAAATACTGTTGGGCCTGTGTTATTGGGTTGATGGAAAGGCGGGCGAAGCATATTTACAGGAAATTGATTATTGGCCCGTCCATCACGCTGAATCATACTCTCTGGAGCCATAATGTGGGCAGGACGACATTCCATTGGATGGAGAAAGGGCCTCCCATGATGACTCATATGTGGGGAATTGAATTGTGGAGGAGACGCTCTGGCATGAAGATTGTGAAATTGCCTTTCGGCCTCCATCGGGTCATAAGGCCGAACAAAATGAGGACCTTCTGGAACTCCCATAGCCCGTTCATCTTTGTAACCAGCGTTAAGAGCTGCCAGTTTCTCTGCAATATCAATCGATGTGTTTGATAAAAAATCGCTTTTACTTGAATTTCCAGCTGGCATATATATCAAGTTTCTAGGGTTCAGAGGATCTCCAACAGTAATTAAGCTCTCCTCTTCCGGCAGCTGAATTTCCCCATGTTTAAGCTTAGAGGACCCCACTTCAATTTGAGGATCCTCAAATCCTAACCAATTCTCAACTTCCTCCAACTTGGCTGGCTGCTCTGAATTGGTCATTGAAACACTATTTTCATTATTTCTCCAGTTTGACCTGATTCCATCAGTTGTGAAAGATAAGCCACGAGGCTCAAAAACATCTGTTCTCATGGACCCCACTGAGCTCCTGTTTACGGAAACCGGTGCTTCAACCGACTGCAGCTCCTTCATGAAAGCAGACCCAAAGAGTGCTTCAAGGGTAATGTTCTTCCCCGGGTTTTGAAGAGTTTCTGTATTTGCAATATTTTTACCTATTTCCTCCGGAAGTAAATTTTCCGAGGATCCAATCTCTAAACTGCGGGATGGGTTAATATCCTTCTTTAATAATGAAAGGAGGTGCAGAGATGCATTATTGTCTACACCAGCTTTTACAGAAACACTGGTATCTTGTACAGGTGGCGGCAGAGTTGAACTGTTCTCACTATATTCGGACAGAATCTTTTGTTCTAGGTCTTCACATGTAAGGACTGCAGGGACCGCAGGAACTGCCTCCACATTATTACCATAATTGTATACCTGCTCAGAGATCCTAGTTGTGGCCGAGGGTATATTGGTAACTTTAAAACCCTGATGAGTAATTTCTGGTGGGATGAATTTGGTGACTTTCACATCAGATGCTTGTATTCCGCCTTTCTCACCACCCCCAATCAATGAAAGGAAGTCACTTGGCCTACCAGATGAAAAATTCTCTGCGGGATTCTTCTCTGCATGAACATTTGAGGAAAGGATGAGTTGAGAAAGGATACCAAATGAATTGAACTATAGCATACAGTAACTTTCAGATGTTTACCATCTTCAAGAAACCAATGAGAAAATTTGGAAGACTGGACAGGATTGGGGCTCCACGTGACATCAGGTTTACTACCACAAGGCTATTTGAACCCCAAAAAAGACAGAAGTCATAAACAAGCTTAACCAAACAAACATATATATAATATACATATAGATGTATGCGTGTCTAATGGAATATACATAATACCTCTCCAAAATTTGAGGAAGTGTTTACCACTGTAGAACTACTAAATATCTTTTCTAGGATCGATGTTGAATTATCCTCATGAAGTGAGACATTAACAATGTCATCCCTTGTCAGCTTCTTGGTATTTAGTTGCATGATTTCACCATCATTATCCAATACTTCGTCAAGGCCAAGGTTCCTATTAGTAAATTCTAGGCCAGCTAATAAGGGGTTAACTGTCATTTCACCTTTGGTAGCAAATGCTGCATGAGTACTCGTATCTCCAGGCTGTTCATAATTCATCACCAGTTCATGTACTGATTGTCTCTCCACCTGATTATCGAGAATCCCATTTTGAACAGGTTTACCTTCGGCATGCAAATTTCGTCCATCAAGTTCATGTCTGCTAATCTGTATACACGAAAAACGAGCAAGACTAAGTTCTGTCATAAGATCATGAAGATAAACGGATTTAAAGATCATGAAGATAAATAAATTTCGGACCGAACAAGAAAATGAGAATGAAATCTTTGAAGTTCGAAATACAAGCAATTTTCAAGATTACGTTTATTTAAAATAAAATAAAAAAGGATTTCATCTGAAACAAAGGAGTCAGATATTAAAATTAACCCTAAAAATGAGACCAAAATGACAGGGAGTTATACTACTAATGTACCCTATTAAGGGAAATAACTCTAATTACCAAACAATTTATCCTCGGAAAGCAGATAACAAAAATAATTTAATTAATTAATTAACCTAGACTAAGTATACTATAATTACATCAAATAACTAATATCATTAGAGTTCTTGTCCATGTGTACCACATCATAAGAAGATTTGGGAACCATGTGATCCACTTTAGTAATGCGGTCAGATGGTCTAGCATCTGGACTTACCCAGCTCATGGATCTGGGTTATGTGCAAGAGGAATTGGTAAACTAGTCATTGTCCATGGCACATAAGGGCAAAAAGAATAAGGAAGACAACTACCTCTTTTTCAAGATTATAACCAACAGATTTTGGGCCAGAATTCTTCTCCAAAATTGTGCTTGCAAAACCAGGGGGTACAAGTGGTCTGGGTACGGAAGTTTGCAAAGGCAAAGAAGAAGAATTGCCAGCTCCATTATTTGAAACAGGTAGAAGCACAGACTCATCCAATTCATTATTTCGGCCCACTGAAGTTCTTTCCTCTTTGGTTTGCTCCAGTAATGCAGTATCATCAGAGAGAAAGTCATCCTTGTGCTTACCTACTTGCACCTTCTGCTTCTCTTGAAGCACTTTCTGTTGCTCCTTCCTCATCAACTGAAAGGAAGCTGAGAAGGAAGATAGACAAGTTTAGTAGAATGCAAATCACCCATCCGAGAAAAGAAAAATGTAAACCGTCAGTGTAAAGGTTGAAAGACATAGAAAAGGGTGAAAACAAATTACCTCTTCTTTTTCTTTCTTCTTCTGCTCTATCCTTACTTGTAGCCTCACTAGAACCAAAGGTTTCGTCATCAAGTGAGTCATTAGTTTCTCTCCGAGAGTGAGGTACTGCCTGAACAGAAATACAATCGCGGTGAGGCTTAGTCCTGATTAACTTTACTTGAATTAGTTATTATATGCATAGTAAATCTAAGATCTGAAAGAGAGAAAGCTAAACCTTGTAAGGACGAGGAGGATGATAAGGCTCATTACTCTTCTTGAGCTGGTAGTGATCGTCTCCTCGAACCTTTGAAGCCATCGACCCACCGGCATATCCAGATGGTCTTGGAAAAGAACCGCTTCCAAGAAGCCCATCGTGATCTGTACTTTGCCAAGACCGTCGAGATGGGTTCCCATAGCGCCTACCAGATTCTGAAATCATATGATTTTATAAATTTCGACAAAGGAGAATACTTAATTTATTGACATGTAATATTAGTACATTAGTACAATGCAAACATATTTGAGAAAGACTTTTTTTTTGGACTCATTCACAGATAGAAAATTCATCAAATAAGATATTGTCTCCAGCAAAGGGGGCTTGTGCAATTTTGAACAATATGGAGTTGATTTTTAGCACTACGCCCTCTTTTTTCTTGTAATTGGATGTCACTTAATCTTTTACAGGTATCCAAAGAAACAGCTCACTTAACCCTTTATACAAATGAAGAACCTATAAGCATGTTTAACAGTAAACACAGACGAAAACTTGTACTAGGAGACACCATTTAAAGAGTGTGGGTTAATTATTTTTACAGAAAAATAGCAAGAGATTCATACTATGGTATAAACCAACCTGAATCCCGATCAGACTGAGAGTCACTGTCTTTATCAGTTCGTCCTGAAGAACGATTGTCCCATCTTCCATAGATTCCCTTAGAGTAATTGCTCGAGTCCCCCCTGGTAGGTGGTGACGAGCCATATTCACCACCACGTCTGAAACCTTGCAATGGCAAACCACCAGTGATTCTTGGACGTTCTTGTATGTCGTGCGAGGTGTCCTCAAACTCACTGATTTAAACAAAGTAATACATAAGTTCCAAAGGAAAGCCATGCATAAAAAGCTGAAGCAGCATCGACCACAATAATGCAAAACAATGCTATGGATTAAAATAATGTCTTCTATATAACGGGTTAACTATTACAGATGCAAAATTGTACTTCTTGATAAAGAAAGTGGAGAGACTTCTTACCCTAGAACTGATCGGTCAAATCCTTTTGGTAAGTTTATGCATATTTCCAACTTACTTAAGGACAAGAGAAATTCTCTTGTGTAGGAAATTCTACATAGCCTGTCACAAGGGGAAAAAAGACCTTAATATTTAAAGTGAATCAACAAAGTATAGAATAATATTGATGTGAAAATAAGTAAATTACTTCTGAGATCCTCCATCAAATGTGTCAGCAACCTTGTTGGGTATCCTTTGACCTTCAGTTTCTAAACTCATTATGTCGTAACTACAACAATCCTACAAGCTTTCAATTGCCAATCCACAGTCTCAACCAATATTAGCACCACTATCCACCTAACTGTCAAACCATCTTTACACCCAAATCAAAGAAACACTCCTATCGCAGAATCCAAAACACTCCTATCTGGAGAATCCAGAATCCGAATGACGAACAACAAACCCCCCAAATGTATTCCAATTAAATCAACATGGATTCTAACAAAGCAGCTCCAACGACTAACACATTAATTTCCAAAACTATAATCCGACTTCTAATGAATGCAAATCATATCAGACTATCAGTATTGATTTCCAGCTGATACAGATCAAATTACGCTAACCCAACCATATCTAAATACTGAAACTAACTCTCTAAGCTATTCCAAATCTTGATCCAGCTCAATCAAAACATTTATCAGCTACCCATCTGCATTATCAAACTTATTACAAATCCAACAAACCCTAAAGCCACATATAAATACAGTGAACAACCAACACCCTATTTGAAGCTAATATAGCTGAAATTAGAATCATCAACTACACATATCCTCAAAATTACAACAAAGTTCTCAAATTGAAATAGAATCGCGCATAGAAAATCGTTTAATGGCAGTAATTTCTAGGTCATCAAGTGCATATATAGTAAAATCGCATACAAAATCGTCTAATTGCATAAATTTCAGAGGGTTTATGGGTAACCAAGTCCAAAGATAGAGTTTTGATTTGTCATAATCAGAGGAATTGACTAGATCGGAAGCAAAGATAGAAAAAATTAAGGTTTCGACCCTCGCATTTCGAAAACAATCGTGAAGCGTTTGAAGATAATTCGAAGGCAGAGAGAGATACAGAGATGACTGATGAGACAGAAAAATACGGACAGAGAGAGGGAGAGGTGTTCATGGATTTGCGTCATTACACCCCAGCTGAGATAATCTTATGCATCTGTCACGCGCCGTATTTGCTGTGTAATGCACTTAACTAAAGGTGGATATTTTGATTTATAGGATTTGACTTACACGTTCTCCCTAGGCACGTGTTGTGACTTGTGTTTTGATGGAAGCCCCTAAAATTTCTGAAAAATCCTACATAAATCAGTTTTGCCGTAATATGTTTTCTTATGCTTTTTTTTTTTTTTTTTTTTTCCTTTTTCGGAAAGTGGATTTTGCAAATTTGCCCATTAGGTTGTTTGAAAAAGTGCACTTTGCGCCTTAGGGTTATAAAAGTTCATTTGATACCCATATTTGGAAAATGTACTAAATTTGTTACACTTTTAACTTTGCGAGCACGTTGCATTGTGTTGTGATGGTGTGAAATACTTTTAGAGTTTGTTTAAGTGTGTATTGTGTTAATTTAAAAATATTTTTAAATAATATTTTAAATACTTTTAAGAGTGTGTTGTGTTAATTTAAAAATATTTTAAAGCAAAAAATTTAAATATTTTTTAATTATAATTTCAAAGTATTTTAAGATTAAGCTGCAAAACACTTTTGATAGAAGTTAAAAATTTTGCTCCAATAATTAAAATTATTTAATATATGTGAAAAGTTGCTTTTAAATTGTTTAATGTTCCACTCAAAAAAATATTTGTTTGATATGAAAATTAATTAAATATTTTATATTTTTTAAAAGTATTTTTATCTTATTTAACTGAACACTTTAGATTTTATTTCTAAAGCAGTTATGCTTAAAGCTCATAATAGAAATACTCCACTCCATTTTACTATACCACAAATGCAACACAACATAATTATAAATAAGGCCTTAATAGTTGAATTTTTATCGAAAGTACTTTAAAAATAAAATTAAAAATATTTAGTTAACTAAGATAAAAGTATTTTTGAAAAATAAAAATATTTAATTAATTTTCACGTTAAACAATTTTAAAGAAAATTTTCATATGTATCAAATTACTTTAATTTTTTGTTCCAACATATTTTAAAAGCACAAGGTTTTTATTTCTACCGAAAACACTTTAGAGTCCAAATGTTTATGACCCAAAAATACTTTCGCATGATAACCAAGGATTTAAAAAAAATCAAATTTTGATTTAAAATTAGTTTTAAGCTTACTCCCAAACAAGATTTAAATGTAGTTTCTCATTAATTTTTTTTTAATTTCTTGTTGCTTTGGAAAAAAAAATGTCAAATTCTAAATTAGTTGAAAATCCTTTCGCCAAATCATTAGAATTTCAAATATAGATAAACTTTCAATTTTTTTTCAAAATTTTATGGAGATTTAAAATAATAACACAATCAAATTCTAGCAATCTAGACAAATTTAGACTTTAAATCTTATACGATACTATAAATTATTCTAATCTCTAAACATTTTGTTTAAATATCAATGCATTTTTGAATCACATAAATAATTTTATCATAGGCATAATTGCTAAATGTATATGTTATTGTTTTGAAATTAAAGATTTGTATTGAAATTTTTTGATTAATTTATAAACTCTTAAAATTAAAATAATAAATGTGTTCAAATATTAAAATCAACAAATGGTAATTAATAAGAGTAATAGTATTTTTTTAATTAACTTATAATAATTACAAGTATCCATGTGTTTGGTATGGATTGTGGAGGGAAGACAAACTGGATATGAAGTGTACTTACCACCCAAGCCCAGATGAAATCAAACGGCAGTAGGAAGTACACCGTTAATTATGACGGAGGTTTTGAGAAGAGAAGCTTAGCTTAGTCTAAACAACTCAAATCAAATCAACTACTTTCTCTTCTCTCTTTTTTTCTCCTTCAGTTCTCAAGCTTAATTAACCCTAATCTCAACCTCATTTCAGTTGATATAATCTTCCACATTATACACATTTACTCCTATATAGATATATATAGAAAGAGGTAAAATGGTTTCTTACGGGATAGCACTGGTGGCAATGGCGAAACCCTCGTTTCTGAGAGCAGAACAACAATCCATGGCTACACATCTCCCCTCCGACCGTACAATCTCTACAGGCGGTGGAGCTTCCCCTCGCCGTCGCGACCTTGTTTTTATCGTCAATCCTAAAGGTACATATATTCCTCTCTCTTACTTGTCCTCAATTACTCGATAAAAGATTTGACTTTTATGGGTATTTGTTCTTATTTCAAAATATAAGAGACATTAATTTTGAAAATTTGACTTTTAACACTTTGACACTGAAAATTTCTTGAATTATTTTGATTAGTGAAAATCTTGAACTACAAAAAGTATTTTTTCCTCAAATGGATGCATGTTAATTTGAATTTGAAAATATTCAAAGTTGACTTTTAAAAATGGCCTAAAGATCAAGGAATTTGCAGGAGCTAATGGCCAGACGGGAAAAGAGTGGATAAAGCTGCTTCCGTACTTGAGGTCTCGCCTTGGCACTGATTGTAATGTGAGTTTTCAACTACTGTAATGTGTCGACGCAGTAGGTATATTGTTCAGTTACACAAACTTCTGTAACATGTAAAGTACATAATTTCTTAAAAATGATTTATTGTTTTGAGTTCTGCCTTGGTGTTTTCCTTGCTCTATGCTGCAAACAAGAGCTTTTCGATTTTTAAGTAACATATTTGAAATTCATGGATGTATTATCCTATTAGGAACAATGTTCACCTGTGCCAAATCCACCATCTCTGTAATATTTGGAATTGAGTGAAATGGATGGTTCAATGTTCTACAAATCGATAGGTGGTGAAAGAGGCACATAGTGCCTAGGCAATCTTGTCTATTCCTCTTTCTATGGTATATGTTCCATACACTATAGAAAACATATGGTAGATGTAAAGATTCTAAATTTTTACGTGGAAAATTATGAAAAAACAATGTTTTTGTACTATAGCAAAATTAATTACAAGCACTGTAAAGCTTCAAAGCCTTCATTAAATTGATGTGTTAGAGGATTAATTCCATGTGAACCAGGCCCTGGGCGTGTAGCCATATCGAGACAGTAGAGGAGTGCCAAGCATCTAGGCGGGGGCCTAAAATGATTTTATGAACACTGAGGTGGTTCTAGTTTCTCTTGGGAGTCCGGGCGTGTCGCACTCCCACCTTAATGAAGGCATGAATGTGGCGAAGTAATGTGATAAAATCTCGGTTTAGACATGAAAGTACCTTGTTTGTTTTCTTTTTAATTTTTCCATTTCTCCATATCAAATTATGCCATTGGTTTCAATTCCAATTTAAAATAAAACTTCAACTTTAAAACATACATATTATTTTGTTGACACCACACACTTATATACAATATGGTTTCCAGTTTACACACTCATACACACTTATTCATATTCCCTTTACATGTAAGCCATATATGTTACACAAAAACTCGTACATAGTCATATAACATTATCCTAGCAAAATGTAGCCACGTTTCATGTCATTTCAACTTCTTGTATTGCCTCTTTCGGAGTTCCTGAAAAGTGTATGGGGGTGACCTTCAGAAGCCCAATAGGAAAAACCAATACGACTTCTAACTCAAGGTATAGTGCAACAAGTAAAATGATGCAAATGAAGAACCAATTTAGGAATGCAATATGAATATTTGCCATTACCCTTACCTTTTCTTGCGCAATAAAATAAATATGCCTAATTTCAGCTAGGCTCCAACTATAAACATATGCCTAATTTCGGCTAGGCTCCAACTATACTCAGGGGTCATATCACAAAGTCATCCTCGAGGGTAAATTATGTCCTATTTAAGACTAGGATCCGACCTCTCCCAATTTTGGCTAGGAGAACCCTTAACCTTAAACTTAAATGAAAGAAAGAACTTTGATATCCAATTTAAAGCAACTTATTACCATTGTTGCTCTCTAATTCGTTGCATGATGCATATGAATTGATAACCACATAATGCGTCATGTCACGTTGTACAAATTACTCAAGAGTTCACCACGTATCACAATTCAAACACCAAAGTCACATTTACAACTAGTTAGCATTCATGGAAAAATGTTTCAGATTGTACCACATACACTTAAACATCTCTAACACATATTATGTAAAGTTTCCATAAACGCAACAACTTTTACTAGAAACTATACTTCTGGGGCTACAGCCTGGACTCAAGAATTACTAAATTCCTACTAGTTACAAGTGAGATAAGATACTTCAAAGTTGGAATAAAGTTCCAGAATTTAAGTTCTGCAGAAACTCTATACAGCCAACTTTACTAAACCATTTCTGATTAGGCTAATTTTTGGTAGACGTAAACTACACTTACCCATGTACGTTATCCAAAAGTTTCAAGCATATTTAACATTTAGAATATTTTATAAAAATCTTACAATATGGCTAAAAGTCAAAATTATCACAATTTTATCCAAGTGCGGGAAGCACCTAAAGCTTTCTCTAACCCCTATAGAGCATACATAATTCACCAAAACATAAGTACATACCCAAGTGAACACTTATTATTGAAGAACTTTACCAGTTAACACTATATATCCATGAAAAACACATAATTCCTTGTATGACTTCAATACAAAATCAAATAAATGGAATACAAGATCAATTATACTAGGATTCAATTACATATGAACACAAGCATATATATACCGAATTAATAGAAGGATTAGAGTCCTCTATCTCCTCTATGTACGAAGCATAAAACCAGGAAAGCTTCTATGATTTTTCCTTGGCCTTTCCCCTTGCTTCTCCTTGTTTTTCCTCACTTTTCGTCTTTCTTTTCCTTGCTATAAAGTCTCTTGCTTGTGTAGAGACAAACTGCTCTCTAAGGGACTTATGAGCTGATATTTTCTAGCCAAGCATATGAAAAGGTGTCAAGAAAAACAATAGTTGGTTATGTGTGTAATAGGTGTTACCCCTCAAGTGAGCCTAGTATCTTAGTCAATCAAGTATTAACACTAATTAACCTCAATTAACTTAATTAATCCCTCTACTTAGAGGAATCATAATTACGATGAACTTAATTATTCAAGATTAGTGCTACTTAATCACGCTTCCATCACATAGAAAGGAAACAAGAAGCCATGTACTTATAGCATGTTTCTAACCAAATGATATGCATGATTATGTTTAAAATGCCCTTAAAAATTAAGGTTATCACAGGACGAGTGGCTTAACTAAATCATTTTCATCAACTATTTCTAATATGGCATTTGTTTCACTGGCTTCATCTACTTTTATAGAAAGGGTGGTATGTTTGTAATTATTTTAATAATTTCTCTTGTTAATAGTTTCTTCGTATTGACCAGATATGCGAATCTTTGACTTCAGGTCCTTCTCATGCTATTGACATAACAAGGGAGGTAAGCAGCATGTTGAGCCTTAGTAGTTCAAACTTAAAATTTTAAGATACACTGATGACTGAACTCCTATCGCTAATTTTGTTGATAGGCTATACGAGAGGGAGCTGATGCTGTGATTGCAGTTGGGGGTGATGGAACTCTTCATGAGGTTTAATTTACTTCTCCTCGAGAATACAAGTTCTTTTTCTGCACCTTTTAAAATGATTTAAAACAAGATTATTCAACCAATTATCTTACTGGAATTGCTCAAATGTTTGCAGAAGTTATAGCTCATTGATCCTTGATCATATAGTTTTATCCATCAAATTATCTTCTTATGACAGTAGTCAGCACACTTGTGCTTATTCATTAGAATTTACACGTGGTTCATTCATAGAGGCTCACAAATGTCAGGTTGTTAATGGATTCTTCTGGGGCGGAAAACCTGTTTCTAGTAATGATCCGCAGGCTTCCCATACAACCGCACTTGGTGTAAGATAAGCAGATTTAGAGTCGATTTACTATTTATTTATTTATTTATACTTTCTTCTTGGTTCTGAATATGGATATCTGTTATGCATCCTCTACAGCTTATCCCCTTAGGGACTGGGTCTGATTTTGCCAGGACGTTTGATTGGTTAGTTTATGCTAATTGTTCGATATTCTACCTACCAAAAATAAAATAATAATTGTTCTATATTCTTTTCAAAAGAAGTTTTAGCTAAAGTTTGTTTCATCAGGAAGAACAATCCTCATGATTCCATTGAACGCATAGCTATAGGTAATTACTTAGCCATTCTTCCCTTTTCTTTCCTAGGATCTACTTTTTAATTGTTTAACCCCGGATTTTCTACTTTTTCCTTATCTAATGAAGGTGCTTTGCAGGACAGAGATCTCGGATCGATGTTGGATTTATTTATGGAGAAGATCGAGAATCTCATTACTTCATTAATGTTGCCGATATTCATTTGTAAGGGTTTCTTCATAAGAAATACCAGACACAATTTTCACAAGAAAACACATCATTATTAGGTTATAACTTATAAATCTCATTCTTCTTTTTTCTTGAAAACTTACAGGAGTGCAAAAGCCGGTTATTATGCATCCAGATATAAAAGATTTGGGAACTTGTGTTATGTTATTGGTGCATTGCAAGCATTTTTTGGGCACAATAACCAGGATCTTAGGATCAAGGTCACGCGTTTATGAATTTTATTTTGTTGGAGCAGTAAGTCATTGCATATATTTTTCATTTGTAGGAGCAATAAGATTGACAAGTAAACTTCACATTTTGGTCAATTTTTAGGTCAACGAGGGTGAGTGGGAAATATATTCTCAAGTTACATCTTTGTGCATTGGGAATGCTAAATTCTTTGGTGGTGGGATGAAGATTACTCCAAAGGCTGACCCTTCAAGTGGAAATTTTCAGGTGGAACTTATAGCTTTCATCTTCTCAAATAGCTGTGATAAACTTGTACCATATTATTATTATGTTTTTACTTAACTTCAAGAGGTGGTCCTGTAAAATTAAATTTGCTACTTTCTATTTGCAACTTGGCACAGGTGGTGTCTCTTCAGGGCTTCAAATGGTATGACTTTGTTCTCAAACTACACAAGCTGTACGAAGGTTCACATTTATCAGTAAAACGCGTGTCTTCAATAAGGTATATAAATGATTTTCTGTGCTAGCTCTCTATGTTTTGCTTCTCCTTTTCTATTGGTAAGATGTATATGACCTGTCTCGGGCATGTTTTCATCATTAAATCTGGAATATATGGCAAGTAATTGAAAGAAATATGGAGCAACTTAAACTTCATATTTCTAGTCCCACCTATTGGTCAAATTTATAGGAAGATTTAGACTCAATTTTCATAAATGAAGAATGAAAATGACAAGTATAGCCCATACCACATATGGAGTACAGACGTGTATATATCGCTTTATGTGCAACTTTGGTCAGCTCAGTGTTGTCTCTTTTTTTGTTCTTTTCTGAGAGGATAACTTTCCCTAGTGGCCCACGGGAAAGTAAATGTGACTGATTGACCAGAGACGAGATGGAGAAATTACAAGTTTAAAACCTGTTTTAACTTACAGATGTAGTTATGATTTGCTGTTAGCTTGAGTTAACTTGGTCCCAGTAAAACACAGTTCCATGTAAATTACCGTTTGTAAAAAAAAAAAAGAGGGTTTGAAAGGAAAACCAATGGAATGGAATAGATGGAAACAAAATTATGCCTCTGATACCTGCGGTTCTTGCTCAAATTTGAAAATGGTGGACATTCATAGGATGTAAATGGTGTGACAAGGTTTTAAAAGATTCTTCTGACTGCCTGTGATCTAACTTATGTTGTCACCTACTTCTAGCATATGATTCAAATCTGCTGGTTGTGCTATACACGCAATGTTTGAATAATTTTATCCGCATGCTTACTTTGTACTCCCTCTGTTACACATAAAGTGGGGTCAAGCTCTCCTCCATGCTCATTCCCTCCATCATTTTCATTTCAATCCTCCGATTTGTCACACATTTGATCATAACCATCGATTTGTCACACATTTGATCATAACCAATGTTTGATAGATGGTTAAGATTACAACGGAGGGTTGAGATGAAAAGTAGGGACATTATATTTTCCACATTGATCATAACCATTGCTTGGTAGATGGTTAAGATTACAAAGGAGGGCTGAGATGAAAAGTATGGAGCGAAGTTAAAAGTTGTATTTGTAATGAGAATAATATAAAAATTAATATGGTGTCATCTAGTTTAACATCACAATTTTGCTGTCATGCACCAATATTAACTAAACACATTTTATATTAATGTGCAAACACGAGATAAAAATGTATCTGAAAGTTTACAAATCTTACAATGGGGACTCTTTTTTGTGTAAAGGAAGGAGTATTGTTTATAGTCAAGATTGCTGTTCGATTGATTTCTGATTTTCCTTTTTTTTAAAATTTATAATTATAATCATCATTTGGATCCTTTTTGATGCAGTGCACATACTATCGAAGTAGAGGAGATATCCGGTAGCGGCAACATATATGTTCAGTCTGATGGGGAGTTCTTGGGATTCCTTCCAAGGAAGTTTTGTATATTACCTTCAGCTATTGAGATGATATGCTGATAATTAAGAGAGCCTCAAAGACGATTAATTAATTAATTAATTACATGTGAGATTATCTGTCCGCTAAATCTTTTTGGGGCATTTAAATTCATCTGATCGTGGAGTTTCTTCACTCCGTGTTTCTCACTTATTATGAATGTGGCTGTATGCACAATGATTCAAATGTGTGTGTCAGAGAGAAAGAGAAGGGTGGGGGCTAACATAGTCTTTTAGTGAATTTTGATTTAGTAAATTTATTAAAATTATCATTATCCAAAAATTCCTTTTTTGGAGTAATTAATTTTAAAAAAATATTTTTGAGAAAAGAGAAAAAAAATTAAGTTACAAAAATCTTAAATATTCTCATAAAATTTATTTTTTTAAACATATGTTATATATTTTTAGTAAAATATATTTTCAAATTATTTATGTCTAACTATGAAAAGATGTCTGCTCTCGTTCTGTTTTTGAGAAGGGGTGTACAAAATAGGGCCAGACCAGTCCATCTGGATTTTGATAAAAGGGCATAGACGGCCCAATACAGGGCCCCACTTAAAATTTTTCCGTCAAGTACACAAGAAAAACCTCCCTTTTCGCGAAAAGTAGCACACGCTGAACTCCTGAGCTAGCCATGGGCCCATGGCGTTTCCTTACATGGAAGCTGCTGTTGGTATATATCCTTCCTAAATCCTATGTGTACACATAGCAAATGTTTATTTAAAGCTCTATTTTTGCTTCCCTTTTTTTTTTTAATTAAGAAAATTATTAAGCATGAATTCATCTTTGATAGTTGAAATATGTGGTTACTCTTTTGTTTTATTCCCAATTCCTCATTGTTTAATTTTATAAATACTTCGTATGTGGTTGTTAATTCTCTTTTAGGTTGAATTCAATATTGTTATATGACAACACTATACTAAAAATTCTCACCTAGGAATTCTACACGTTCTTCTAACACCAAAATTAATTGAGTATCAAAAATCGATTAATTTTCGCCTATATTTAATTAGTATCAAATTAGGATTGTGACCACCTAGGCGTGGGTTCTCATTATGCCATTTAAGTCTATCTACCAATTTTTAAAACACACTTAGATCTAAGGTTTAATGTACGTAGGACGGGGTTTATAGTTAATGGACCCAATTTATTATTTATTGAACTGTTAAGTTGTATGTTTCTATCTGTTTTCATTTTGAGTCGACAATCCGATTTTCAAATTGATTTTAGGTTAGTAAAAAGGGGGAACATACATATGTTTATCGTACTAGAAGAACAACTGAGCAAGTGTTAATTGAAAGTTGTCGTTCCTATATTTGGGCCTTCTTATACTACATAAAATGAAACAACGTAATATTTCTAGTCTTACTCGTCAGTCATCTAGGACTTCATGTTTTTATCAATTTTTACTTTTACAAGGACAGAAATGCCTACCATTTGTGTGATATTGTTTAATTAATTGATGGATACATTTTAATCCCAAAATATAGTAATCTGGTGTCCTTAATCAACAATGTTATAATTAGAGTGCTAGGAAGTATTTGTAAATGCACTGAAATGTTATGTCGCTGCTCTAGTTCCTAATACATATGAGTACCACATTGGAATTGTATACACTGAATATTCAAATTTAACTGAAATAGAGGTTAAATTACTTTATTTTTCAAATTGTTTGAAGATGGATGACGTGTTGAAGAAATAACCTCAAGACTGTAGGTTTTTAATGTATATAACTTTTTACTATTATTATCTTCGTCTCAAACCTCTTAAGAGTCACAAGCCTAGTCAGGAGTAAAAAAAAGAGAGTAAACAATCAAGATAAGAATCGATTCACAAGTTGACAACTGCGTTTAGAAGGTAATGTATATGATGAACTCCTGCATGAATTAGTTGTTTGCATTTCACAGAGTTTTCTTCGCTACATTACTAAACTCAGTATCTTGTTTATTTTTTAATTTCAATTTTCAGGGTTTATGATATTGATGTATATATTTGAGAGTTACCTTGATCTGCGTCAACATACCGCCCTTAAGTTGCCGACACTTCCAAAATCTCTGGAAGGTGTGATTAGCCCAGAAAAGTTTGAAAAGTCAAGAGCCTACAGTATTGATAAAAGGTTTCGTCAACACATTTCCATTTGTAAAGATATATCTGGTCTAATCACTCGTGCAGTGTTTTACTTATGGTAATTGTTTTTTATTGTTTACTTTCAGCAACTTCCACTTTGTGCATGAGTTTGTGACTATATTAATGAACTCTGAAATTTTGTTATTTGGGTTGTTTCCCTGGTTTTGGGAGGTGAGTATTTAATTTTTGTTTTTGACGACCTTTCTTTTTTTAAGGGTTTTTGAGAGCGCTTGTTGCAAGTTGATTCTGTACTGTCTGATTTTCTTTCTGCTTGCAGAGATCGGGAGAATTTTTGGTCAGTGGCCTAGATGCAGATAATGAAATACTATGCACCCTTTCCTTCCTAGCTGGTTTTATGTTTTGATCACAGATGACATTAGCTTTTTATTACATGAAGATAATTTTATACTACTTATCATTGAAAAAAGAAAAAAGAGAGAATGTAAGCTTTTTATTTACTGAATGTTTCACATGATTATTCTCGATAGATTAGTTATTATATAATAGGGTTTCATCAGAATAGTTAAATGCTTACTGTAATGCATAACTTCGTTCTGACAACTATTTTCAAATTTTGCAGATTACTGATTTACCATTTTCCTTGTATTCGACTTTCGTGATCGAGGCCCGTCATGGTTTCAACAAGGTTAGTTATTAACTTCTCATTCTTGTAGTTTTTACTAAAGCTAATCTTATTTTTTATTTCAAAAATTTCTGGATTGAGTGCCTGTAATACTGAGTATATGTTTTTTATGTTGTACATCAAACAATATGGTTATTCTTTAGGGACATGATCAAAACAATTGCCCTATCTACTATAATTGGGCCTCCTATTGTTGCTGCAATGATCGTTAGTACAGGTACAAGTTATTCTTGCTCATAATTTTCTCTAAATACTTGAAGTTTCATACTTTGAGAGATTGAGTTTACTGATTGACTTCTTTGGCTGCAGAAAGGAGGGCCCTTCTTGGCCATCTATCTCTGGGGGTTTATGCTTGTTTTGTCTCTAGTGATGGCGACTATTTACCCTATTCCAATAGCCCCACTTTTTAACAAGTTCACACCCTTGAGTATTAGATGTTTATTTCACTGTCATTATAGAATTCCTAAAATCCTGTTGTTTAATTTATCTGTTAATCGAGTGCTATTTTACTTCGAGATGGAGAACTTCGATTTGAAATTGAGGACCTTGCTTCGTCTCTCAGTTTTCCCTTAAAGAAGCTGTTTGTTGTTGATGGATCCACTCGATCAAGCCACAGCAATGTAAGATTTCTACTTGGTACATTGTGTTATTTTATTTTTCCTTATGAAAGAATATTATTTTATCTAGCAGCACTATAACTTTAATGGTACCCTAGATAGTGTATTTGCTCTTGTTTGAGTACTTCAGTTGACTATTGAAAATTAATTTATTGGTCCAGTATTTGACTTTTAATTTGATACTCATTTTGCTTCCCAACATTATGCAGGCATATATGTATGGGTTCTTTAAGAACAAGCATGTCGTCCTTTATGATACATTGATTCATCAGGTACAAAAGCGTATGAATATTTCAATATTTACTTGTTTGACTAATTTGTTGACTGTATCCTCTCTGGTTTCATTCTCCTTGGAGCCAAGTTGATACTTAACTGGCTCTCCTCCCAATCTATTTCTATGAATAAGCATATACACTTGTGTCGATTGTGTAATTTCTGTACTACAAAGTTTTGGTGTTGAAGTGCTTTTTAAATATGTTAAGAAGTTATAATTTTGACTTTTTGAGGGAACACTGTCCTGTTTGTAAAGTTTCTCTTTGACTCCTAGCACTCAACTAAGTGATGCTATACAGTGCAAAGATGAGGAGGAAATTGTTGCTGTTATTGCCCATGAATTGGGTCATTGGATGCTTAATCACACTATGTTTACATTCATTGCTGTTCAGGTGTGCTGGATTTTTTTATTTTTTTTTTCAAGAATTAAAAAAACTAGATGATGCACATTGTTAATTCCATAGTAGTTGACAGATATTTGTAATTCCACCTTTGATGCCATTCTGTGAGCTGTTCGCATCTTGTAAATTATTGCAGATTCTATCATTTTTGGAATTTGGAGGATATACTTTGGTGAGGAACTCAAAGGATCTGTTTCAGAGCTTTGGGTTTGGTATGCAGCCAGTCCTCATTGGACTCATCATCTTTCAGGTACTTAATTAATTATAATATCCCTGATTTTTCTCGTTTTGAAAATTTATACTTTGTTCACAGCATTTCAATAAATCACTAGTGCTTTGAGGAGGAAAAAGAACTGTTGGATTGAGATACAATAATTTTTGTTTTATAACTTGTGAAAATATTTTGTACAGTGTTTGGGTGCTTAGCATCCTTGACAATATTCTCATATTTTTTTTTTTCTAAAAATTGCAGCATTTGCCTCAATTTCTTATTCTAGTCGTATAAAATTGTCATAACGAGAAATAAGCATTTGAAAGTGAAAATGTCGTGACCTAATCAAAAAATTGTTTCTGTACCATCATTTTTTAACCATTAGGGTGGAAGCAGCACTTGGTGCTTGATTTGGCCATGGTGCTTGAGAACCTGATTACTAGTGACATTCCTAATATTAACGGTGCATAGTTGGAGTCAAAAATATCATTTCTATCTCTAAATTCACACACACACACACATATTCCGTCTCCATGATCCTTTTTTTCCTCCCCCTTTTTGCAGCACACTAATGCTGCTGCGGTGTATTGTAAGCTTAGCTTTTAATCTTGTCAGCCGAGCTTTTGAGTTCCAGGTAACATGTTAATATACATACCATAGTTTTGAAAATTTTCTTATCTTTTTACTGCAACTTCTCTTGAATCTTGGCTCTTATCAAATTCTAATTTATTTATGTTCTAAATTTTAAAGGCTGATGCTTTTGCTAAGAGTCTTGTGTATTCTGAGCCACTTCGAGCTGTTGTGAAACTACAGGTATCAAATTTTTTTGATTCATGTGTCTCAGAATTCTGTTGTCTTTCTCTTGGCCCTGTTCCCTACTGTTAGATACTTATAACACCGTTAAAGGCTGATGCTTTTGCTAAGAGTCTTGGGTATTCTGAGCCACTTCGAGCTGTTCTTGTGAAACTACAAGTATCAAATCTTTTTGATACATGTGTCTCAGAATTCTGTTGTCCTTCTCTTGGCCTTGTTTTCCCCCTTCTGTTAGATACTTATAACACCGTTTTAAGACTCTTATGAGGAACAACTGTATCCATTAGTTTCATATTTGATGCTACTTCAGGAGGAGAACCTATCGGCTATGAACAGGGATCCATGGTACTCTGCGTATCATTACTCTCATCCTCCCCTTGTCGAAAGGTTGGCTGCAATTGACAAACCCGATACGAAGTCAGACTGACACAATTGTGGGTCCCGTGAGAAATATCTGTAATTCTATTTTCTTCTCAGAAATGTTCTGTTTCTCTGCATAGTTTTCAAAGTTACATATGAAAATCCCACACCCAGATTTGTGGGCCATATTTAAAGGATCTTGCTAACGAGGAAAGTGAAAATAGGAAATGACAGAAGAAGATAGCATAGTGTAACCACGTACAAATTAAGTTTAGCTTTACTTGCTAATGGTCTGACATCTTACATTTGTGTTCGACTGTTGTTGCCTGTCATCTATCTCAGCTGGGGGTGTAAATGAGTAGAGTTGAAGAGTATTGATGTGTTCAGATTTGATTTGTATAATTTATTGAGTCTAAAATAAAATTTATTTTTAAGCTCGTTCAATTACTGAATCGAGCGAAATTATAAGCCGAATTTGAGTAGTCTGAATTATTCGAGCGAATTACTTGGAATCTCAATATAAAAAAAAAGATAATTAGATTAGAGGTTTTAAAATGTGTTCATATTTTGTTTATCAAAATTTCGAGATGAGTGCAAATCGAGTTTCTAATTAAAACAACCTGACTTAAGCCCGAGCAATTTGGTTCGCAAATTCTAATCTTAATTTCTATATCCTCTGACGCAACATGTAGACTTTATCACAATTGTATCATGTAATTTCACCAAAATAGGAGTCCGAACATAGGAGTCTGAGGATGAATCAGTTTCGTACTTTAAATTGTCAGATGGTTGAAGTAGATAGATGCTGAATAGCACTTTTTTGCAATTGTGTCTTAATTTAGACTCCGTTTGTTATCAAAAATTTATTTTTTCAGAAAACGTTTTTCAGTATTTGGTATGTCATAAAAAATTCAATCAACAAGAAATTATTTTTCAGTTAACAAAAAATATCTTTGTTATTTCAAGAAAACGATTTATAGAGTTAAATCCGTAAGTCATTTTTCGAAAAATGACATTAGTATCATTTCTTTCTGTCATTCTTTGTAACACTTTTATTTAATCACTTTTATCATTTTTTATTTATTTTATTTTTAAAATAAATACATTTATTTTTATATTCATAATTAGTATTTTTGTATTGAATTATATATACACATATATTTCCTAAATTTTAAATTTTCTCATTCTTAATTTTTTTTTTAAACCATTATGTTATTAAAAAAAAATTCTATAAATAATAAACATTCTTATTGTTAGATCATATGTTAAGTTTTTATAAACATACAAATAAATAAAAAAAAAATTTATTGTAAGAACTTAATTTATGTTATTCAAAAAATTAAACTGTACTTATATTAATTTGTAATAATATAATTGTTAAATTTATTTCAAAAACCAAATATAAAAATATATTTGTCGCCTCATTTTCAGTTTGACCATCAAACATCAGAAAATAAATCATTTTCTCAGAAACTATTTTTCTTATTAAAAAATATTTTCTGAAATACGTTTTTTTTGTATCAAATTGAGCCTTAGTAATTTTAGGGTTTGTTTTGGGAGCTTCAAGACAAGGGTTTTAGGCTATTTATGT
>JAUMHB010115228.1:11392-28462 GCA_032359685.1 Pittosporum tobira | reverse complement strand
TTTCCGCTGTGTAATTCGTTGTGAGATCGATCCTTGTAATATATAACAGGGTGAGTTGCCTAATATTGGCTACTCAATATCTTTAATTGTTATCTGACGACCAGATTTCCACGAGATTTGGAGGTGGAAATTTGGGGGCGTCACACTTATGATGTTAGAAATTCCAAAATTGAGCTGAGAGCATACACGTGTATTTCACGTGCAGGGGTAAAATGTTCTTTTAAGGGCATATTCTACATTTACCATTACTAATCATTCTTAAGTTGGTACCTCTATTATCCTTCCATTTTTCCATATTCACTCTGCTCTCTTTCATTGTTACTCTGATCTCTCTCATAACTCAAATTGCAAAATTAAGCCAAGATTCATATCATATGCGTAAATAAGCTTAATTGCATGTCCAAATCATGTTTATTCGTGATGGCTATGCCGAATCTCCTCAATATGGTATGTATTTCAATCTTGTTGCTTTTTCTTTTATTCCATTTTGTATGCTTCAATTTTTAAATAAAAGCTTTCAATTTCTAATCTCGTATATATACTGCTATGTGGGTTTATGATGTATGTATGTTTATTTATACTCTTGTATATTGGATTATGTTTAGCATAACATGGTTGTCCTTTTATTAGTGTGACAATGTTCCATGGTAGTGAATTACTGTGGCATCCTAAGACTAATTATGTAGGTGGGGATGTTATAATATATGATAATTGAAATGGTGATGAGACGACATTGGACAATATAGCACTAAAGGTAAGAGCTTTGGGTTATGAAGGGAATATTACCATCTACTATAGGATTTTTGAGATGTCTTTTAATAGTGGGTTGGTTTATATACTTGCTGAGCAAGATGTTAGATAAATGGTATGGTTTGCTAAAAGCAATAAGAGCAAGATAGATTGTTACATTAAGCATTAAGAATTAGTAGTAAACCATGATAACTTTGAGGAATGAGGAGTAATTGATGAAGCATGTAACAATCTCCATGATGTTCCAGTTTAGGGGTTTGTTAAGGAAGAGTCAGAATTTTTTTTATTTTAATTACACTGATGATGACGGGAATGAGTTGTCATTTACTCAGAGTAAGAAAGAAACATCAAAGTGGGCAGGTAGAATCACAAGGGGCTTAGGTTTAATGATGATGATATGGATATAGAATATGGGGAGGAATCTGATGAACTTAAGAGTTTGATGAAGAAGAAACTGCAAAGGCTTTGACAGCAAGCATACAATGGCCAGTCTACCAACCACGAGGATCCTAAATTTTGTGTAGGGATGATTTTCTCTAATATTGCTCAACCTAGAGAGGTTGTGATCACGCATGTCATAAAGTGGGGTAAGAAGATAAAATATCAGAAATGTGAGAGCAATAGGGTGAGGGTTGTATGCAAAAATCATTGTCCATGGAGTTTGTATGTGATAGTGAATGAGAACAAGACTTTGCAAGTTAAGTCTCACTATATGGACCATACATGTGAAATGATCACTAGTAATATGACTTTAATCACTTCAAGTTATTTAGCTAAAAGGTATGAGAATGAGTTTCGAATGAATCCCAATTGGAGTATATCAGCCCATGCAGCAAGAGTCCATCAAGATTTGAAAGTTGATTTGAAGTCCCATGTCTTGTATAGGTTAAGGAGAATTGATATGAAAAAAATTAATGGTAGTGTGGAAGAACAATATGCGAAACTTTGGGATTACAAGGCAGATTGTTGTTAAGAAATTCAGGTTCAATAGTTGAGATTGAACTAGCTCCAAATCAAGATATGCTTTGGGGGTTTGAAAAGGGGACTCAGGGAGGGTTGTAGGCCTGTCATTGGCCTTGATGGATGTCATATAACGGACATATATCATAGTCAGTTATTGTATGCAATTGGAGTTGATCCAAATAATTATATGTTTCCAATTGTATATGCTTTGGTAGAAATTAAAAATACTGATAGTTTGACTTGGTTTATACATCTTTTAATTGATGATCTTGGCATTAGGTTAGTTATGGGTTGGAAATTCATATCAGATAGACAAAAAGGTCTTAACGTTGTAATTGAAGATTTTGTGTCTTATGCTGAGATAAGGTATTATGTGAGGTATTTGCAAAATAACTTCAAGGTTAACCACACAGGAAAATTATTGAAAGAAAAAATGTGGGTTTTTGCCATAGCAACATATGGGGTTCAGTTCAAAGTTGGAATAGATAAAATCAGGGAAGAAAGTGAGGCTGCATTTGGTTGGTTAAATGGAGTTCCACCTAAAAGATGGAGCATATCACACTTCAAACTTGACAGTAAGTGTGATATTTTATTAAATAATATGTGTGAGGCTTTTAATAAAACTATCTTATTTGCAAGGGATCAACCTATTTTGGTTATGCTAAAAATGATAAAAGATTATTTGATGAAAATGCTACAAGTTAAAAAAGCAAAAATGTTCAACCATCAAGGAAAGTTCACTCCAAAGATAGAGAAGATTCTTGAGAAAGTGAAGAACAGATTTGGAGATGTGATTGCAGTTTATACTGGTGAGAAACAATTTGATGCCAAACATGTGTCAGGAAGGAAATATGCAGTTGATTTGAATAAGCAAACTTGTGGTTGAAGGAGATGGCAGTTAACTGGCATTCTTTGCTTTCATTTCATTGCTTGTATGACTTATATACAAGAGGATCTAGAGGACTATGTGAATCATTGTTACTCCAAATAAGCTTATCTCAAAGTTTATGGTGCAATCATAAGTCCACTGAATGGCCAAACAATGTGGCACAAGACCAACTTGCCTTGTATATATCCTCCAAAATTCCACAAGCAGCCAGATAGACCAACAAAGAATAAGAAACTTGAATTGGGTAAAGTTCCAAAAGTTGAGGATAATGTGACCAAGTTGACAAAAAAGTATCAAATTACAGTCAAATGTGACCTATATGGTCTCAAAGGACATAATAAGACAACTTTCAAGAAGAGACGGCAACCTAGTGCAAAACAATACTATGTGGATGACAATATGCAGCCTATTATAAATGAATATGTGCAGCCTCCTGTGGATGATAACGTGCAGCCTTATGTTGAAGAGCAAAATTGAGATCAATATCCAATGGTGATGGCCAATATGGAAGGTCCAATCCCAACTCAACAAACTGAGCCTAGTCAAGTTGTGTCAAATGAAAGAACAATCTCCAATATAGACAAAGATGAAAACAACAATGTAAGTATATATGTTTAAAAATCTTGTTTTCATTTATATTTTGATATTTTTATAATTTGGTAATGACATAATTTTGATCCTCGGGTGGAAGATAGTTTTCCACCTCCTAGAATTGCATAAAAGACAAAATTTGGAAGCAAATTGGGAAATGATAAGCCAAAATCAAGAAAATTGTCTACTAGGAGGAGTTCAAGACTTACACCTAAAGTATGAGCTTAGTTTTATAGTCGTTTAAATTGTTTGTCTTAAGTTTTAGCATTTTATTGTTTGTCTTAAAATTGCAATTTAAATTTTTCGATACAAATGAAAAACCTATTTCATTGGATGGAGAGGCAATTGCTGTTCCATTTGGGCCCATTAGGGAATTGCCAAACTCTAAGTTGGATGTAAGTATAATTTATTGTTTATTTGGATAGATTATAAACAATTGAGGTTCCAAGTTATAAAATATTAAATATATACTCTAAGTGAAGGACAATGATATATTTCAGGGACCTATGATTCATGAGAAAACAATACCTGAAGTGGAGCAACAACATACAATCAAGGTGGGAGGTGTTATGATGAAGTCTGTAGGTTTCGAGAAAAAAAGGGCGTAAAGTGGTGATTAGATCAACTCTAAATGCAGCTCTCAATACAGCAATGAAGGGGAAGAAAAAACTTGGACAAGATACATAAGTTATATTTAAGGATTTAGTTTCTGTATTTTAGCCATGTTTTGCATTCTTATATGGTTTATGTAAATGTCAGCTTTTTGTGAATAATGGTTTTGAATAGTTTTTTAAGAATGGCGTGAATTGTATTGTCAGTTTGGCATAGTTTATGAATAACTATTTCATATTGGTTTTAAATGAATTGTATTACCAGTTTGGCATGGTTCTGAACAATTTAAGTGCCAGTTTCAAGTTGCAAGTTTTTTTGTTTGTTCTTTTTTTGGTTATTTCAAGTTAGTAGTTTACTATGTTTTAGTATGGCATATTGTGAATGAATGGCATATTTCAATTTGCTAGTTTGCTATTTTTGGAATGGCATATTACTAATTTCAGGTTGCAAGTAAGGTACTGTTCTTTTTGTGCTTATTTCAGGTAGGCAATTTGATAAGTTTTGTTATGGCATAGTGTGAATGAATGACATATTTCAGTTTGCTAGTTTACTATTTTAGGTTATTGCATTTGTCAATTTCCCTTTCTGTTAGTTTTGGAATGCATATTTCAAGTTATTTCAGGTTGCCAGTTTGTTAGTTTTGAAATGTCATTTTGCTAGTTTTTCAAATTGCCAGTTCTTTCTGTGGTTCTTTCAAGTTGCCAGTTTACTCTATTTTATAAATATAGAGCTTTGTTTCAAACTTGGACAATTCAACATAAACATTGAACTAATAAGAAACAACTAAAGTAGAGGGAGTACAACAAAGCTAATCTTAAAAACAGGGGGAGTATAACAATGTCTCCCAAACATATGGATAAGATGCCTAAGACAGTTGGAGATGTTCGTCCTTCATTCTAATCATGGACCTATAACCCATCTAAACCAAGATCGCCATCAGAACCACCACAACAATCCAAGCAATTCTCTCTCTTGACTTGCAACACTTGGATTCATTTTCAAACCGCTTACTCTCAATTTTCAACCGATTAATTTTTTGAAGCTGCGCATGTATGGTATCTTTAGCCCTTTAACACATTGGAGGATCAAACCCGTGATGAAATCGACATCCACGCCTTGGTAATTTTTGCAAAACAACAAAACAGGTTAGTTTCATTTAATCTTTACTTATGATATAAAGTTTGTATCTTTCTTATACACTAAACTCACCGAAAAATTTTGACAACTCCAAAATGTTCTTCTTGGATTGTTAAAAGTCCCCGAAGTGGTTAATGTTGGAGGGATTCCACAATCACAATTTCTAGGAGGAAATTCAGACCATGAACTTAAATTTCTATGAAATTGAGAGTTTGAATTGGATTTCTCCATACAAGTTTGAACTTTCTATCCTATCTCTTATGTTTGAGATTTGGAAACTAAAACCTAAGTATATATGGTTGATTTTGGGCGCCAATATTTCTTTGTTTTGCCTCCATATTCTTCCCTCGTTTATTTTGTTGATAAACCTTATTTTGTTTTTTATTGTGATGCCCAAAAAGTCCTTGCTCTGACCAGGAAATAATTTTTTGGCATACTCAAGGTTTAATTTCTATAAAAATAAAGATATTGAGGTTCAATTTATCAAAATTAAAAATTTGAAGTTTTAGTTTCAAATGCGCGAGTAGTTTGGGGGTTAAAACTATGACTAAGCCAATTTTATATAGAATTTATGTCCCTTTATTGGTGGTAGCAGGAAATTACTAGACAGAATTATTTCAATATTTACACTTATTATAACTTAGCAATATAATTCCACTAAATGTAGCTTCTAATTAAAGTTTGTTGGGTCATTGCCTTTATAAATTTTTACATGTGTTTTCTAACTAACATAAATAGGTATGAATATCGTTAGCTTCTAATGAAGATGGCCTCAAATGAATGTAAATTAACTACACACACACACACACACACACACACACAAGACAAAATCTCGTGCAATATACTGTTAAGTGTCAGTATACGATTACCGGTAAATGTACGCACAAAAGCATAAGCTAATTAAAAAAACTAGGACGAGATAGAGTATCAGATACAAGTGTGAAACTCAAATCAAAAGCCTCATAAATCAAATCCATATGTTTCCTCCTCAACCCCACCTACAACTTACTATTTCCACAATCTAAATAACAAGCATACTATGATAGAACATAGGTCAATTTCTTCTTGACAAATCCTCCTTCGTCTGCTTGCTTCCGCAAATCCATTGGCATTACCACCAACCTGTTTTAATGAGTTTACGACATTCTTTATAAGGAACCAATTTGTAGCAGTAATTTCTAGTGGAAAGGACCTCATATCACGTTGTGTTTCTTCAAGTGAATCAGAGAATTTGCATCATTAACCCCTCCCCAAAAATTTAAAAGTCTAGCCAAATAGCCGAAAAACATAGCCACTCTCATAACATCAAAGTAATCCACGGTCATCCTATCAATTCCACATAGCATTTGATATCTAAGGTTGAGTAACCCCATACAAAGACTATGATTCAATGCAGAGGCAATTGAATCTGGAAGCAACAAGAAGAATGATGGTAATTGTGTATCATTAGTTTTTCTATTTCTATCCCTACTAAGAGCAAATTGCGCCACCCTAGATGCAAAAACAGTCAAAAACAACCCCATAGCTTTGTTGAAGAACCAAAAAACTATTTCTTGAAGACTAAACGTTTTGAATCGATAATTTTGCTCAAGAACATTGTTGGGAAGCTTAGGTTGCCAATTAAACCAAGGTTGTGGACAATTGTAGGAATAACAAGGAGCAAGCGACCAAACCACAAAGGCACTGCGCATCAATAACATAAATGTATTAACAACAACACGATCCTATTCCTTTTTAAACTTGTCCTTCCCGCGATTTTTAAGCTCCAAGAAAAGTGAGCGACAAGTGGTAGTTGCATTTTCAATCAAAATCTTTACAAGAAATGCAGCATCTGCAACGACTTTCCCATTAAAACTCTGATTCATACACTGATCAACACACTGAGAAACTAACCTAAAGAGTGAAGGTCATCTGTTCGATCTCAAATACCTAGTGAACTAGACAGAACTCATTATATACATAACTCATATGCCGATTGAAGAGTTTTAGGCAAATCTTTGGTGGTTACCATCCACTCACTCAACACAACATTAACAATGTCCTTATCAAAATTTCCTCAAAATTTTTCTCCTTTTAAAAAGATTGAAAACTTCTAAACAATCATCCCCTTCGTCCCAATTTTCGGTACCAAAATCCTAGTAATCATCATCGTCGCCACCGCCTCTTGGCGGCTTGGGAGGTTCATCATCGTTATCGTTATTCCCATCATCGATTTCAAGCTCTAGAGTTTGTTTGGTGGGGGTAGTTTGGGACAAATTAAGCTTCGCTTTTTCTGAGTGTCAAGGCTCTAGTGGAACGAAAAGAGACCTTCAATTATGGACAAAACAGACGGGGAGCAGCACTACTAGTTTTGTTCATAGTTCCAATAGACTTGAAAGGTATGATCCTGGGATGATAAAGATGTGATGACACCGTTGGTGTTATCATATGGATGCTTCTGATTTGAGTCGGATGCGATAAAACTGCACCATCATCTCGAAAAATTGAGGTGGATGATTGATTTCGTACAATGTAGATACATGTTTCAGTTCCAATGCTTAACCTTTGAATTACCCTAAAATGGAGATTCTTCTGATTTAAGAGTTCATCAATAAACGGGTTATTACTTGTCGCGTATTTTGACCCAGTCCGATTACCCATGGAAACCCAATCCATAATGTAGTTTTTTTTTTTCCTTATATTATTAAGAAGAATATAATTGTGTACGTTTCAATTACACACTAATTTGATAAAATATAGGACACTGAATAATATAATTAAAAAATATGTATATTTTTATTATTTAAATTAAATATTTAAACTCTCAAACAATATACTTATTATTGTTTTATGGACAATGAATATACAATAGATGTGTACATAACTTTTCTGAAATATAAACTCAAATTTCCATCGTATCATGGAAGTTTGATCTCCTCACCAAATACTCGGGTGGTTAAATGTTCTATCACTCACTGAACTAATGGTTAGGTTATAAAATTATTATTAAATAAAAAAAATTACAAATAACAAATACGTATTTATTACACTATGTTACTAAATCCGTTAAATCAAATTAACTTTAATGTTTTTTTGCCACATATAAAAGAGAAAACATTGATGTGGCATCCACGTCTGATGTGGCTATGCATAAGTGGTATTTGAAGTATATTTTAAAATTAAAAAAAAAAAATATTGAAGTTGAAAATATAGTAAATAAAAATATCTTTTACTTTGTTCAAATAATTTTAATAAATAAATACGTAATTAACTAAAACATAAGCATCTATTTATAACCATTTAAATTTAAGGAAACAAAATCTAACTAAATAGTAAAAAATATTTAATTTTAGATATATGTATTTTTCTATTTAAGAAAAAAATAATATTATATAAGAATATACAATGAAGTAACAAATTGATAAATATTGATTTTAGCTAATCATATAACAATTACCTTAAAACAAAAGAAAAAAATGAAGGGTAAAAAAAAGCCCATATCCATTCTAACTACCATCTTCACGGTCACCGCATCTCCGGTCACAATCACCACCACTTATGAACCATTCTAACTACCATCTTCACGGTCACCATCTCCATTCTAACAACCGAGCCACTCATAAATAAAAAATGGGTTTAAGCGATGATCTTATGGCTCAATTGGAGATGAAATGCAGAGAATTTGGAGATGAATCGAAGAACAGTGCAGACCCAGCGATGATAAAAAAATAGTATGAAATTAAGGTTATGTGAGATTTGAATCGGGTTGGAGGTTCGGGTATATGGATCAGAAAACTGTTTAGGACTGTATTCACGTATTTATATATTTTTTTGTCCACGTCTCTTTTCCATTAACGGATCTGATTGTTTTTAAGTTTTTATAATAAAAATGTATTTTAGTGAGTTTACAATAACATTTTTCAGTGATAATTTTGTAATATGGTTCATAATTTAGTAACTATCAGAATATATAACTCCTAAAATACTCCAAGTTCGATCTCCAACCTGATAATTGGACAAAACGCTTCTGTTACTCGAGTTAACCTACAATCTTGATCCATATAGTTTTTTTTTTTGTTTTTTTATCTTTTTGGGACAACTGACCAGTTAGCTATATACAAAAAGCAAATTTTTAATTTTGTACTTACTCAATGTGATACGAGAAACAAAATAATTTAATAAGAAACAAGAACACCACGTTAAATATAAAAGTTTAAGAGATAAACATTCAACAAATTAGCATTAACAGATATATCGTTTAAAACACTTCTACTTATACAACTGATTAAATATTTGCTTACCTCCCACAAACTCAAAATTTTAAATCAAAATGTAGAAACTGATAAAGTACCCAAAAGAAGTATAGTGAAAATTTGATAAATTATCACCCCAAAACCAAAATAATGAAGATTCATACAGCAGGCGGCCGGGGCTATCCGCAGCTAAAAGAAAGCTTTTTACCCCAATAATATAGGGGCCTAAATCGAAAATTTTCTATTGTAACTCTATTTCTGACTATATATCAATTTGCAAACATATATTTCAACACATACTAAAAAATCTCGTGCAATATATACTGTCGAATGTTGTACAAGAATACCAGCAAATATATCCACAAGAGCCTGGACTGGGACAAGATACAGAACATCAGCATCTATAAAGTTTTTACATCGTCCCAGACTCTATATCATCCTGCGAGCTTACGGTTACTGGCATGAACTCATTTTTGTTTCGCCTAGCTTGTTCAGTTGCTCGAATCTCCATCGCCAGTGCATTGAATCCATTCTCAGGAGGGCACATCTGTAGATTTGTTCGCGACTCCTCCAATGCATGAAAATGTGCGTAAGGGCCCCAGCCTACAAACAAAACCAATTGCATAAAAATTAGGCATTTAAGCAAAAAATATGAAAAAACTTCTTCTTAGCAAGTCACAAGCAGCATGCATAAATCAAATGGATTAATTGCCATTGGAAATTCCGAGGAAAAGAAAGGATAAAAATAAAGTAACCAGAAAGTAAATAGAGATCCTACCTTCAGGGTGATACGGTGGTGGGAAATGCTGCAGATAGCAAATTGTTGCAACGACAAGCCCTGAAAATGAATAAAGTAGTTTTTAAAGTAAATATTCCCACATATATCAAACAAGAAGAAGCAAGTATAGTTCAACAATCCTCTGGTTCTGGCTATTGGAACCATAAAGAACTAACCTAAAAGACCTCCGGCAAACACATCCTGCCAATGGTGCCAATAGTCATCTACGCGAGAAACGGCAACAAGAGATGCAGCAAGTAAAGGAAGAATAACAATGCATAGTTTTGCTATATGCCCCCGGCGATCAAATACTTTAATTTTCCCTGCTAGGTACAAAGAGAGATACCCTAGACCTGCAAAGGACCCTGCAGTAGTAGCATCATGCTATATGTCAAATTAACGAATTCATTGGATCTTGAAATAGCATCATGCTCCAAGTCAAATAAACGAACTCGTAGGCATGTCTTTACCGAATCAGGAAAGAAATATCACAAATTTATGCATTTGATTAAAATGATGGTTCAAGACAGAGAACGAAGTGTGCTTACATGAAGCATGACCACTTGGAAAACTCTTATGTCCTTCCCTTATCTCATGATCTTTTCCATGACATACAACATTACCCCAAAAATCATATTTCTGGAGAAGGAATAGCGAAAGATCTAAAATTCAGCGATAACAGAAAAGATAGCAATAACCTTCTGAACTATATAATTCAAATGGAAAGACAAAGTCATTGTCCACAAATATGTATACGATATATACTTTAAAAGAATTTTGCAAGACTCTTTTTTTGAGTGGGTGGTGGCAATGGTTCCATCATGCTTACAAAGATATCAATCAAAAATCAACTGGAGTTCTAATCACACAAGAACCATCATAATTCCATAATATTGATAATAGGCCAGAAATCCCACTTGATAAGGGAGATAAGACTCCGCGTCATTAAGCCCCTAATAATGGGTCAATAAGGGGGAATAAAGTTCTACTTAAATTAATAAGAGAGAAAATAACTCCATGCACTACGTGCGGGAGACTCGAACCTAAAACATCTTAAATCTCGGGGCCTCGGTCTTAACCATTGGACTAAGACCTCATTGGCGGATTTTACAAGACTTTAATGCAATGTAATAGCAAAAAAGAGATGAGGCCACTCAAAAACTTATTACGAATGGTTGCAATCATTCCAAATCTTGTTATGGTCACCCATTGGTGAAAACAGGAAACTTTATAAATTATGAAATAAAGCTTCCACAATGGGAAACCATGAAAAGTTAATCACAACAGAATCCACCTGCTATTAAAATAGAAGCATTTATGTGTAGAAATAATAGATTCAACAAATATCCAGAGTTTAGGCTTCCATACACCTATTCCATCGGGGAAACAACGCCAAAAGAAGTCAGGCCGAGGCCGGCCAACTGCATCCTTTATTGCATCCGTGAGAACTCCAGTTATCAGTACAGCGAATAAGAGGCCTGCACTTTGAATTTGTTCAAGTCATTAATTAACCAAGGCACTTTAAGAAGGAGATAATTAGTATAGATTACAAGAGGATCCTCAACAGACAACTGCAGAATATGACTAGAATAGTTACCTAAAATTCCATGGTGCAGATCATACACATTTCTCCTCCGGATATAGAAAAGATTAAAAATGACAATAGGCAACAAAACTGCATATATCTGTAAATAATTTATCTTTTGTCAGACAAATAAACATGGGATAACAAAGGGGAGGGGGAAATTGCAGAGGCCTTGAGGCTTAAAGTTAAACTCAAGCTCACTGGTTCCAATCCCTGCAACCTAGTTACCTATTCTAAAAAAGAGAAAAAAAAACATGGACAAAGCAATCAAGAGAGTTATGAACAAAAATTGCAACCTCTATTCCATTTACCGCTGTAATACTCTTGATTATTTTGCAAGATAGTCTTGCCAAGATCTATCCGCTTCCCATTCTAATGATGCTATTGTAAATTATAAGATGACACAATATCCTCAAGTTTAACATCACAATTTCACTATCATAACATCATTACTAACTAAACATTAAACAATCACTATTTTAGGGTTAAATATGGTATAAAAGGATTGGAGGGAGTAATTTAATTTGATATAAAAGGATTTGCTTGAGCATAGCTTTCTGAAAGAAAATGATATCATGACCAAAAATAAATTAGTCTGGTTGCTACACAAGAAACTAAACCGTTAGTTTTTTTTTTATTTTTTTTTGTAATAAGTACCTCCTATCCATAAGAATCTCACCGGAACAGCCCATATGGGCACCGTGTTGTCCTTCATGGGATATCTAAGATCTGTCATCATCTGCTCCCCAACAAAGCGATAGAAAGGATGTATGATATTGAGGACTATTTCTATGACCACTAGTAATAACAAGATAAACCAGTCATGCATATGAGTCCTTGCAACTGCAATTCCATGAGACTTGATAGTATGTGAACCAAGCTCAACCTCCCTTGTCCTGCCCTGTTAGAGGAAAAAGATTTACTAGGTTCATAATTGATTATGGATTCATGAAATTACCAAATAAACAAAATGTTCCACCGGATACCAAGACATCAGCAAATAGTAAGTGCTGTTAGACAAAAAAAATATGCAACTCCTGTATGTGAAAAATTGCTTATGGCATAATTGGCTATATAATGCCAAGTCATGGAATCTCTTAATTACAACAGGGTTGTCACTAACAAAGAATTCCAAGCTCACAGATAGAGAAGCTTAAACCAGGTGAAAAAGAATGCATCATTTTTTTTATTTTATTATTTTTTTTTTGGGTACATAAAGCATCTTATACTTTCCAAAAGATTTTTGTGAAATTTTATAAGTCATCAGTACTAATACTATCCGTAATAGTTTTCTTTCTTTTGCTTTAATTCTTGTTTGTGAACAATGAAACCTAGTAGCCTGTGCTCCATTCTAGTTATTAAGACCACATCTCGACACATATTAGTATATTACTGATATAATTTCTACTTTTCTTCCATCTTCCAGTACTGTCTCTATAAATAGGTAGTCTTGTAATCAAAGAAAGTGATTAATAACACTGTTATTCAAGAATTAATAAGTTGTTCCAGAAAACTGAAAAATCAGGGTTATATCCTACTACCTGACTGTCTCGCAATGGCACACTGTAATTTATTCTATAGATGTAAGAGTTTTGGCATAGGCCGAGATCATTTTCAGAAAATGAAAGTATAAACCTATGTTTTCATAAATTCTACTAACACAGGCAAATCAAGATTAATGACCAAACAGCAAATTCTTACTAGTTAGTTATTTACCTTATCATACTAGAGTCATTCTGAATAAATAAATATAAATTTAAACATGGTAAAAATGCAACTCGGAAAGGTATTTGTACTATAATCTGACAAAACCTTCAAATTAAATAAATCAAAACGATGATCTCAGAACCCACTATAAGAATATCTACTACAGAAAATTAAATCAAACCTGAAAGGCACCCCGAAAATTGGGTATAATATTCTTCCAACCCATTTAGTCCCCGGAAAGCAAGAAACTAAGAACAAATGAACCCCCAAGAATGGCAGTATTATGATACAAAACAAGATTAGTTGTGAAAAAGGTAGCCTTTTAAGAAATGACAAGAAACAGAATCGTATCTTGAAAATTAGAAATTACTTAAAAGGAAATCTTGAAAATTTTGAATCTGAAGCAAACAGAGACTAGGCATCAACTTTCAAGCAAGTCAAACCCAAATTGTTTCAAATGTCACAATTTAAAAATACTAACAAATACTTCGTCCGTTTTAAATCTTTCATAATATTTTAATTTTTATAAAATTTTAAATATATATTTAATATTATAAATTTAAAATAATAATAATAATTTAAAAAATAAAATAATAATTATTAAAATAATAAAATATAATTTTAATATTATAATTTTAAATAAAAATAATAAATTATATTTAATAAAATAAAAATAATTTAAATAATTTATATTTTTAAATTTTTCAAAAAAAATTATAATTTTTATAAAACCTTAAAAAATATATATTACGTATAACGGAGGGAGTACTCCTACATTGAATACTGGTTCGCTGACTTCACGAACCAGATAACGCCTGCTCGTAATTTTTTAAATTATTTATTATTATATACGGAGTACTACTAATCTTTTCGTCAACAGTATTGGCCGTCTGTTTCATTGACTCGGTCAAATGGGTTACGGTGACCCGTGTGGGGCCAGTTTAATACAGTTCAGAGTTTCCCAACGGCGTCGTAGTTTCTGTGCAAATGTAATACACGGTCGTTTGATTGATGACTCATCACCTTTATTATGGAGTAGCATTTTTCTCTTGAAGGACCTGACAGCAAGAATTTCTAGGTTTGTTACATATGCAAATACGTCATGTTTTGTTCAACTGATTATTATAGATTATAATTTATTTTTAAAAATTAATTTTTTTAAAATTAATTTAAAAAATAATTTAATTTTTTTTAGATTAAGTATAATAATATTATTAATTTATTTCAAAAATTTAGCCAATAAATATTCTTTTAACTTAAAAAAAATTATAATTAACAAATAAATTATAAATTATTTGAAAATAACATGTACCAAATAAGTCCTACGATATATATATATATATATTTGTTTGTTTTTTTTTTAGTCATTGTGCAACTACGACATTGTATTTTATTATGTCATCTCAGGTATTTAAATTATTTCAGATATACCATAAAAGAGTATTTTAATTAGAAGGTTCCTTTTGAAAGTTTGTAAGTAGTTCTAGAAGCGGCATGATTACACACTGTTTGGTTTTTCTATCATGTGCAAAAGAATATTAAAAAATAACTGTTGGTTTATTATGTTATACTCTTTTCATTTTAATATAATAGACATTTTATATATAAACACACGTATTAAGAATAATAATTAATATTTTTGATAATTAATTATAATTTTTTTAAATGTCAATGTATTAATTATATATTAACTCAATGAAATTTTAGTCTAATAGTTAATATCAATATTTTAAAATTTTTTATTTTTTAAAAATCTTAAATTCGGATCTCTTGCAATACAAAAATTTATTTATTTCTTATTATAGAATCTCTTATCTTGTTGCAATATTATGTGATATTTTGTCTATTATTGTGAAATTATTTGTTCATTATTAGGGAATCTCTTATTTTACTCATTATTATGAATTCTCTTATCCTTTGTTATGGAATATTGTTACATTTTACTGTATTGGTGGGATGCTTTCCACTATTATAAAACTAATTCTAACGTTGAGCGTTATACGGATTAGATGCAAATGATTTATAAAATATTATTAAAGAAAATATTTTGACATAAAATTTTCATGAGTTATTGAATATATACATTTTCAATTTCTAATAAGTTGGATATATTGAAAATTTTTCTTAAAATAAATTATATGATAAACTTTCTAAATAAAAACTTTTTTTTATCACTTTTAAATATATATATGACATTGTAATTTTTAAATTAAAAATTTTATATTATCTTTAAATATGTATAATTTTTTTTGCTAAAATTTTTTTAAATCATATTTTATTTTGTTAACTAACTAAAATTGAACTATAACTAGACATTGTCGGGGTTAAATACAATTGTTTATAATTATAAAATTAAAATTTGTATATTTTTGTGACTTTTTAATAAATTATTAATTAAAAAAATAAAATTTTAAAGCTAATTGAGTATAGTAATGTAATTTTTTAAAGATATAGCTGAATCAAATGAACATATGAAATCCATCCAAATTCTACAATATGTATTATTTAAAAGCTATATGTAATAAAATTATAATCAGTACTAAATAATGGAAGATAATGAGATGGTTAAATTTAACATTTTAATTGTTTTATTTATTATATGTATTTAAAACTTAAGTTGACTCAGTGGGTTAATAAAAAATTTTTTTTAACACTTTCTGAATTGTGAAGTCAAATATTGAGTTGAGAATCAAGTCAGGCGTTATTCTGCCTTGATGCAATGATTAATATCTACGCTAAAGAGTATATGAGACTCAATTTGTGAAAAAGAGTAAAATCATACGCTGCACCAAATTTGACCAACTTATGATACATTTCTAAAATAAAAAGAGTTCTATAAAATATGGTATAATTTATGTTTTTTGTTTAATTTATTTTAAAATTAAATACTATATAATTTTGTTTCAATAGAATAAATGACGATGATGAAGTATGAGTATGTTATATTGTTACGTACACAACGAAGTAATATACTTCAAATAAGATTTTCAGCTACTTCTGCCTCAAAATTAGGAAAATATTTAAATAGACATGACAGCATCAATATATATATATATATAATTCTTTATCGTTTTCAAATTTAGACATAATTATTATGTTTTTGTCTATTATAAATCTATCATTTCATTGTTTAAAGTTATTTTAACCCTTACTCCGTTATTTTAATCCACCACTTCAACATTGTCTAAAATTATAATATTATAAAAATAATTAAAATAATTTTTTTTCTAATTAAATATTTTTTTTAGTTTCATGAAATGTTAGTGGTCAATCTAAAAAGTAATGCGAGGATGGAGGCCAAAATGAATCCTTCCCTTGTCGTGCGTTTTGATAAGAGGGTGACAGCTGTATACGGAGCAAAGAAAGGGACAGCAGGTATTGGACGAGCAACAATGGCGGCTCACGCAACTACATGCCCATTTGTTAATCCGCCAATCACAGGATTCAGGCAAATCCCATTCCATTCTGATGTGTTGCCAAAATGCCAATGAGTTTAAATCAAAATCGCCCATGAATAAAATCAATTATAAAACCATGAAAAATGTCGAAGAAACATAATTAACTCCATTAATTAGATGGATATCCTCTCGACCAATCACTTTTACAGAGCAAAAGAAATTATTAATAAAAATACATTTCACTGAAACCATGGAGTGGAAGGGGCATCATAAGGAGACTCCGACTCGGGAGCAGTGTTTTCTTCGGGCAACAATGGTGGAGTCACTGGTATAACGTCTTCTTTGATCGGCGGCTGAGGCTGAGGCTGAGGCTTCTGATCGGAGTTTAGAAACGAAAGCTGCGCCTGAGCTTTAGCCAGCTCGCTTTG
>JAUMHB010115117.1:12317-24065 GCA_032359685.1 Pittosporum tobira | reverse complement strand
AGGTCCTCTATCCATGCCAATTGCTCCAGGTACTGTATATATTGTCGCTTTTATATACAATCATAAATTCCTATTCCAGTTTGACTTCCAACATACCATTTAATTTTTTTTTCTTTTCAAAATACAGTACAAATTGCACCACCACCAAAGGAGATACTACAAACTCCGCCAGCCGTACCACCTATTGTTCCTGAAGTACCGCCATCCAATTTGGCTGGTACGTTATTTTACTTATATTAATTAATTTACTGAGGAAATGTCTTCTGTTAAGATTTTCCTGATGATTGTCATACAATCTTTGAATGCAGTGCCACCAGCATCACCTCCTCGGAACTTGCCGATATTTTTGCCTCCCATTCACCCTACTGCGTCTGAGTTCGCTCCATCTAAATTACCAGGTTCACAAGACATTACTTTTTAATTTTTTTTTTTTTTTTGATTTATTTAATTTTTTGAGAAAATGACAGTTTCTTGAGCATCTCAGCCAAACGGTATAAATCCACAATTCTGAGGATTCAAAACCTTGATATCATTCAACTTAGCTTATGGTTTGACTTGACACTTCAGGGTCTTCTTTTAACCCAGTATTGTCACCTCCCAAGTTGGCGCCATCACCAGTCACAACCAGAGGTCTTGCACCATTATTGTCGCCAAGCACTCCTACGTCGTTTCTGCCAAATAATTCTGCTGCTCCCCCCATAAATTCTCAGGGTGTTGTGCCATCTTTGCCACCTAGTGCTTCTCAAATAAATCCACCACCGGACAATCCTGTAATGGTGCCAGAAGCTCCAGGTATATGGTTGATTATAGGTACTCCATTCTGCAAAAAGATTTCCATTTGTAAAATTTGCTAACTTTAAGTATATATGTTTATCCCATACTTACCCTAAATACAAGGATATATAATGATTGTAACTGGATTTTTTTCTCAAGTGGCCGTTCCAGTCGTACCATCTTTTAGGAAATCACCTCAAATTTCACCTGCCATCCACCCTGTCATGCCAGGTTCTGTGCCACCAAGTTCTCAACAAAGCATGGTGCCATCTGTGCCAGTTGTTCCAGGTACTGTATATATTGAGGCTTTTATAAACAATCATAAATTCCTGTTCGAGTTTGACTTCGTAAATACCAAACAGTTTGGCTGGTCAGTTTTATTACATATTTTAATTTATTTACTGAGGAAACGTCTCCTGTTAAGATTTTCCTGATGATTGTCATACAATCTTTTAACGCAGTGCCACCTGCATCACCTCCTTGGAGCTTGCGGATATTTTCACCTCCCATTCACCCTACTGCGCCTGAAGTTGCTCCATCTAAATTACCAGGTTCACAAGACAATACTTTTTTTTTTTTCTGATTTATTTATTTTTTTTGAAAAAAGATAGTTTCTCGAGCATCTCAGCCAAACGGGATAAATCCGCAATTCTGAGTATTCAAAACATTGATATCATTCAATTTTGTTTATGGTTTGACACTCTTCCGGGTCTTCTTTTAACCCTCCAGTTGTATTGCCACCTCCCAAGTCGGTGCCAGGCCCGGAAACAACCAAAGGTCTTGTACCATTATTGTCGCCAAGCACTCCTACGTCGTTTCCACCAAATAATTCTGCTGCTCCCCCCATAAATTTTCGGGGTATCGTGCCATCTTTGCCACCTAGTGCTTCTCAAATAAATCCACAACCGGACAATCCTGTAATGGTGCCAGAAGCTCCAGGTATATGGTTGATTGTAGTTACTTACTCCGTCCCACGTAAAGATTCCTATTTACAAACTTTAAGGATATGTTTTTATCCCTTGCCCCTAAATATAAGGATATATAATGATTGTAACTCAATTTTTTCTCAAGTGGCAGTTCCAATCGTACCATCTTTTAGGAAATCGCCTCAAATTTCAGCAGCCATCCACCCTGTCATGTCAAGTTCTGTGCCGCCAAGTTCTCGACAGAGTTTGGCGCCGGATAATAAGGGTCCTTTATCCATGCCAATTGCTCCAGGTACTTTATATATTGGGACTTTTATATACAATCATAAATTCCTATTCGAGTTTTGACTTCCAAAATACCAATTATTTCATTTTGTTTTGAAAATACAGTACAAATTGCACCACCACCAAAGGAGATACTACAAAATCCGCCAGCCATACAACCTATCGTGCCTGAAGTACCACCATCCATTTTGGCTGGTCCGTTTTATTACACATTTTTATGTATTTACTGAGGAAACGTCTCCTGTTAAGAATTTCCTGATGATTGTCATACAATCTTTTAACGCAGTGCCACCTGCATCACCTCCTTGGAATGTGCCGATATTTTCACCTCCGATTCACCTTACTACACCTGAAGTTGCTCCATCTACATTACCAGGTTCAGAAGACAATACTTCTTTCTTTTCTTTTTTTTTCGATTTATTTATTTTTTGAAAAGAAAAAAAAGAAGATGTTTCTCGAGCATCTTGTCCAAACTGTATAAATCCACAATTCTGACTATTCAAAACCTTGATATCATTCTTTAACTTATGGTTTGACTTGACACTTCAGGGTCTTCTTTTAATCCTCCAGTTGTATTGCCACCTCCCAAGTTGGTGCCACCACCAGAAACAACCAAAGGTCTTGCACCTTTATTGTCACCAAGTACTCCTACATTATTGCCACCAAATAATTCAGCTGCCCCTCCCATGAATTTTCAAGGCATTGTACCAGTCTTGCCGCCTAGGGCTTCTCAAAAGCCACCACATATGGAGGATCCTGTATCGGTTCCAGAAGCTCCTGGTATATGTTTAATAGCTATTACTCGCTTTGTTCCACAAAAAAAGTCTCATTTTGACTCTTTAAAGTCAGTTCACCAGATTTGACATGATTCATTAGATTTTTTTGTCTAGTTGCAGTGCCGGTTATACCACCTTCAAGGAAATCGCCACAAAACTCACTACCCATCCACCCTGTCATGCCACCTAGTTCTCAACAAGGCAAGGCACCAGATAATAAGGGTCCTACATCTACGCCAATTGCTCCAGGTACTGTATATATGGTGATCTTCTACAATCATTAAATTTTTATTTGAGATCCATTCCAAAATACCAGCTTTTCTTCCAAAATACAGTACAAATTGCGCCACCGCCAAGGGAGATACTAGAAAAGCCGCCAATCAGCCAACCTACCATGCCTGAAGTACCACTACCATCCAATTTACCTGGTGCGATTAATAACATGTATTACTGAGTTAAAACTGCTTTGGTAAATTCTGCAGTTAAAATTTACCTAATCCCTGCCTTACAATCATTCAATGCAGTGCCAGCTGCATCAACTCCACGCAACTTGCCGAAATATTCACCGCCAGTCCACCCTACTGTGCCTGAAGTGTCTCCATCTAATTTACTAGGTTCACACAAGATAAAACATCTTTTATTTTTATTTTTATTTTTGATAAATATTTTCAAATGTTTACCACTTCCTGTTTATCCTTGGCTATGTGCTCGTCAAGCCTTTATTCTTACTCAATGGTGGAGGCATAATTTTACTTTCAATAAAAACATCACAGACATGTAGTTTGCTCCTATAACATTTATTAAAAAATAATAATAAATAAATAAATAAAATATTTCGCTCCTATAACACTTGATTTTCAGTCAAAATTTAACGATGCCTGTGATATGATCTTCTATTGCAGTTCCTTCTGCATCACCTCCAAGTATCTTGCCAAGATATTCACCGCCTGTACACCCTATAGTGCCTACAGTGCCTCCATCTAATTTACCAGGTGCATACATGACAATACATCTTTTATTCGATAAATATTTTCAAGAATTCTCTGCTGTCTAGCATGGAATTATGGAATATGTGCTTGTAAAACCATTATACTTGAAGAAAGATGTTTTTTTTGCAATTTATATGGTCATTACACACATAATTTTACACATGGAAACAGTACAATAAAAATATGCACACGTTTGTTTCCTATTAATCTTGACTACCTTCATATAACTTTAATATGTACAACCATATTATAAAACCTCTTCTAGACGATGTTAATACTTCGTTAGCGAAAATGTGATTTTCAGAACCCGATGTCTCCCCCGTATCAACTCCTCCACTGAGCTTTAACCGGAAAAGAGTTGAAAAGCCAGTTGCTGCACCATCAAATGGAGTTCCCAAGCGGTCATCACCTCTGGATCATTCCCCTGCCGAAAGTATGTATATTTCTTTTTATATTAAATGTTTTTGTAAGCTGTAACCAAATTTTGGTGATCAGTATAATTTACAAGATATTTTCCCTTTGTAGCCCCAATGCACAACAACCCAAGGGACCCTGACAATGCTCCTACACCTCTTTCATTAATCAGGCCCCCTCCACAGGAGGGCCTACACGCCCCCACACCTTTACGCTCAACCTCATTTTATAGACATCATCATGCGAGGAAAAACATCACCAGCCCTGCTCCATCATCTTATCTGGTTCCTCCTACTTCAACCGATAAAGGTTCCATGTTTTATTCAAATAGATATATATGCCTCTATTATATAGCATTAACATTTTGTTGACTTTTCCTTTTGTTTTTTTACCATAAAGATCCATTTAGCCCTCCTTCACATCCTCCTGAATCGGATCCAAAAAGTAAGCAAAAGCAGCATGATCCTCTAGTCCTTAATCCAGGTACAGTAATCTGTTAAATTCATCTCGAGTTCCCGACTACAATTTTTTTTACCTCTAACATGATTTTGACTTGGCTGGTTCTTCAGTGTCCCCGCCTCATTCCCCTGTCTCTTCATCAGAGAGACCTCTTTCACCTGCCTCACCACGTCAAGCTTTGCCACCTCGACAAACTTTAAGTAAGGAAATTCTCATTTTACCCTTACATTTATAGAAAAAAGTGGAGGGGGAAGCCTTCTTAAGGTTTCCTTTTCCATTTTACAGCTATCTTGATGCTTATTCATCGTCATCTTTGCATTTGCAAGAGCCCTTTCTTTCCCCTAAAATTTCTCCTTCTGGGTCTTCTTCACCGAGGAATCCAAAGATCCCACACCTTCCACCTGTTCAATCACTACCACCTCCGCCTCCTAATCAAGGTACGCATATTAGAATTGGGACTTTTTTTGTAAGATGGAGGAAGCATTTTGTTACCTCTGTTTCTCTTTTCCACTCCTGAATTTAATCTTTTGTTTAATCCATTTCGTAGAGTGCACACCGTTATCATGCCCAGGGCAATTGACCAATACTCCTCCTGGATCCCGATGTGGCTGTGTTTTGCCGATTCAAGTTGGGTTGCGCCTTAGTGTAGCGTTGTATACATTCTTCCCTTTGGTTTCAGAACTTGCTACTGAAATTGCTGGGGGGGTATTTATGAAACAAAGTCAAGTTCGCATCATGGGAGCAAACGCTGCCAGCCAGGACCCACAGAAGACCATTGTCCTTACTGACTTGGTACCCCTCGAAGAAAAATTCGACAACACTACCGCTTTTCTGACATATCAGAGATTCTGGCACAAACAAGTGGTTATAAGTCCATCATTTTTTGGTGATTATGAAGTTTTATATGTGCGTTATCCAGGTATATAACTCTAAAAACTTGGTTCATTTTATGCTACTTCCTCTGTTCCAACAAAAATCACATTCCAAAATTTTGGAAAATTTAAAGATAAATTGGTAATTTTATATTAGGTCTTCCCGCATCTCCACCTTCTGCATCTTCAATCATTGATGGTGAGGCGTATGGTAGTCATGACAATAATGGAAGGACCATAAAGCCCCTGGGCGTTGATGTCAGGAGACGGCAGCATAAAGAGGGGCTTAAAGGCAGTGTTCTTGCAATTATAATTTTGTCAGCCTCGGTTGCTGTGATATTATGCTGTGCAGTTGCTTGGGTTTTATTTTTCAGGCATAGAGATCGCAACAGTCAACCGGAGCAAAGTTCACCAGCCAAGCTACCTTCACTTGCAAAATCCTCAGGTTTTCATATCACAGATTTTATCCACAAAATAAATAAATATCTAAAAAATATAATTTTCCACCTATAATGTAAAAATATACTATATGTTGCAGGAATTGTTGCTTCTATGATCGGTAGTGGGCCCAGTTCCGTTTCCCTATCATATAATTCCAGTATTGCACCTTATACTGGAACTGCAAAGACTTTTAGCTCAACTGAAATAGAGAGAGCAACTGATAACTTTGATCCTTCAAGAATACTCGGTGAAGGTGGCTTTGGTCTTGTTTTCAGTGGTGTGCTTGAAGATGGGACAAAAGTTGCTGTCAAGGTGCTTAAGAGAGACGACCAACAGGGTGGTCGTGAATTCTTGGCTGAAGTAGAGATGCTTAGCCGCCTTCACCACAGAAACTTGGTCAAGTTGATTGGCATATGTACGGAGGAGCATGCTCGCTGCTTAGTATACGAACTAATTCCAAATGGAAGTGTGGAATCTCATTTACATGGTATTTTTTTATTATTTGCTAGCCCGTTTCAAAACTTTGCAAATATTAAGCATAAAAATAATTTCCTTTTATTTTAACCCCTAAACATAATAAAATGTGATGGTCCACTTGTGAACGTCACGTCATTTTGTACCACAATCAATAGAAAAGGACCCTAATTGTACTACTCAAAAATTAACAAATGGGACTCTTTTGGTGCAACAGGCTGGAGTATAAGACAATTTCTCATTTAATTTCTTGTTGTAGAATGCCATCTTTAATTCCATATGTATGTTTTGATTGCTGTTAGGAGTTGACATGGAAGATGCTCCACTTGATTGGGGGGCCCGCTTGAAGATAGCACTTGGTGCAGCTCGGGGTCTAGCCTATCTGCATGAAGATTCAAGTCCACGTGTCATACACAGGGACTTCAAGTCTAGCAACATCTTATTGGAACATGATTTTACACCAAAAGTGTCTGATTTTGGTTTGGCACGCACTGCACTGGATGAGGAAAATAGACACATCTCAACTCGTGTCATGGGAACTTTTGGGTATCATTTTTTCTCATTCATTTATATATTGATATCTATGCTCCAAAAATAATCTCCTGTTACACTACATAAGCTTGTACTTTTGTTGTATCGAAGCAAATGTGTTGCGCAGTGGAGTGTAACTGGAGATTTAAGGAGTGCAAGTATCTATTCAAACCCCCACCCCATATATATATATATATATATATGTCTTTCTTTTTGGAAGGCGACATTATAATTTCTACACCATTTTATTGTTTAAAACCAGCTATGTGGCTCCAGAGTACGCGATGACGGGGCATCTTCTTGTGAAGAGTGATGTTTACAGTTATGGAGTAGTCCTACTTGAGCTTCTAACTGGAAGAAAACCAGTTGACATGTCGCAGCCACCTGGTCAGGAGAACGTAGTCAATTGGGCTCGTCCACTCCTCACAAGCCAAGAAGGTTTAGAATTAATTACGGACCAATCTTTGGGGCCCGATTTCCCTTTTGACAGTATCTCTAAAGTAGCAGCCATTGCCTCGATGTGCGTGCAGCCAGAGGTTTCACACCGTCCCTTTATGGGTGAGGTCGTTCAGGCCTTGAAACTAGTCTGCAATGAATGTGAAGCAAATAAAGACTTGGGATCTAGAAGCTGTAGCCAAGAAGATATATCTGTCGACTTTGACTCGAGGTTCAATACCAATAATTCGGACCATTTTCAAGATCCCTTACAAATGGATTCTTCACTTTCTAATTATGAACCTGCACTTGATGTTGAGAGGGGGCTTCCTGTTTTGGAGCTATTCGGTTCAGCAAGAATTGGGAGGACCGATTTTGGGTCATTTAGGAGGCACTCGAGTTCGGGTCCTTTGAGAAGGGGAAGGGTCCCGCCTCTATGGCAGAGGATGAGGAGATTGTCAGCAGGCAGCTTAAGTGACCATGGTGGAATATTAAGGTTATGGCCCGGATCACATTAAGAATATACTTTTTTCTTTTATTCTTATTTTTCTCCCATTTTTTGGAATATTTTTGGCATAAGCTGCTTGGAACGAGCGCAGAGTCCATTCCAGACTAACCTCAATAAATATACAGGTATAGGGAGATAGTTTAGTAAGGGTTATTTCTTCATATAAAGTCGATGGAATTCAAGTAGCTCTTTTGAATTGATCATGTGGAGGTGAAGGAAGCAAAGCCTTGAGCTGAAATGTACAGAAAATGTTGTATTCCGTAAAGGAAATTGCATCCCTAATTTTTTTTTTTTAATTTTCTTAGCAGAAAATGTACAAGTAACAGTTCTATGAAGCTGTTGTAGAACATCTGGGATCTCTAAGATTTTGGTTACTTTTTGTAAAATTATATACTTAAAGAAATTTCGTGGAAAAGGGTTGTAAATAATACATCCGTTCTAAAATTATACTGTATATATGATAATTCATTTTCTCAAAATTAGAAAGAATTTTTTATTTTTGTACTATAAAATATAATGATATTCTTAATTTATTATTTAGTTATAGATATGGATGAAATTTGCACTCTTTTTAAAAAAATTATTCTAAAAATATTTTTATTTTATGTGAAAATTATAATAAAATATTTATTTTTAAAAAATTATTATTTTTGAAGTATAATTTTGGAATGGATGGAATAATAACATTTTGTTGATTTAGATAAGAGAGGTAATTTCTGATATTTTAAAATCTTGTAACAAATTTATAGTTAATAGTGTTTAATTAACACATTACAGTGCACAATTATATTAGTAGTACTACATTTTGGACTCCGCTTCAATTCGAGAAAATTAAAATACATCAAAACTGAGGCGAGTTGAAAAATCAACGGTCGAGAGACCTCTGGGCCCTACGTACAGCTAAAGGATATGTCTAGGCGAGAGAGTCCAAGAATCCTCCATGTATCGGCGGAGCACTAAATCCTTCTCACCACCAGCACGAGACTTTTGGGAGTCACAGTCTTCAGACTACAGAACGAACGCGAAGCGAAGATCTATCTATCATTCTCTTTCCCTCTCCATCGAAAATGGTACCAAACTTCTAGGGTTTATCTTGATTATTAGCTTGTTTTCTTATTTCAGTTTTTATATATTAACTTTGATTTGTATGTTTTCATTTTTGAAGGTTCAGTCAGTGAAACCAATCTCCAGTCCCGTGCCCGACGCTTGGTACCCGACACTGGCGGTTTTCATGCTCGCCATTGGCCTAATTGTCACCGCTTCGTTCTTCATGTAAGCGATCTGACCCGGATCCGAAAGTTTTTTAAACAATTCTGAGAAATTCAATTATAAAGTTGGGAATCATTTTTGTGTCGTTTTGATGCTTTTACTTTTCTATTTTCGTGATTTGAACATGCTGTACTTCTTGTTGTGTTGTTATTCATTTGGATATGTGTATCTCTGTCTGCTTAGAAAAAATTACTAAGGGTTCTGATTTTATATTATCCGAAACTTCATGAAAGCATCTCTAAATGTAGTAAATAATGAAAACTAATTTTAAAGTATTAATTAAACGGGCATCTAGAAATTCTTTTCAGTCGTTTGCTAAGGATTTGGGCCACAAATTCATTTCAGTCACTTACTTAGGATTTGGGCATTTTGTGGCCCCTTCCCTTTTCATGTCAAGTTGGCCATCATTTTTGAATGCAGTTTTATTTCAATGATTTTCAACTTTGAAAACGATTACACCTACATTTGGAGATAAGCCAACTGGGTTTATCAGCACGTCTGCAGTATCTAATTACTTCTGTTCCACAAAATGAGATACATTTTTTGTCAGTGTTTCTTCCACAAAAAGAGTTGAATTTTAAATGTTGATAGTATTAATTGATGCGGTTTCCTCAAGTTGACCATCAGAATTAGATTATCATGCCACTGTTCCGGAACTAAGCATTCATTATTTTAGAGAGAAACATGGAATGAAACATATCCTTTATAGTGGCAAATTTTTCAAATGGCACTTTTTTCTTCCCGGAACAGAGTGAATATGTCCTATACTCTGAGGTAGCTTCAGTGGATTTTGGAAGCAATCTGTCTTTTGTAAATATTGAAAACTAAGCCTCTGAGCCAAAGTGAAAATATTGAAATCTGACTTGTGGGATTGGCATTTTCAGTTGATCAATGTTACACCAAAAACCATATTTTATGTTATATCTTTGGTCATGTGCTCAATCTCATCTGTTCTTATGTGTCAATGCTTTCTGCTAGATTCATATATTGCTCTCACTAGTGTCGCAGTTAGTTTGCTCTCCGAATTTATACCTCTTTTTGAAGCTTAAATAGAAATAATGGCGTAATATTGGTACTCCCTCTAGAGTCTAGACTTCGTGCTCCCTTTACACTTCTTAACTCAAGACCATGTACTATGAAGAGTTTATTATGAATCAGGTTTTTAAGTGTGACTGCCCATTCTGTGTTGTTCTATTTATAGATTTTACTCCATCCTTTCCAATTTAAAAGAGTGTTTGCCTTATAATTTGGAACTGAGGGATTATTCTTTGTTAGGAATTCAGGCATGTATGTTTATCGGCCATGGTAGAATTATATTTATCAAAGTATGAATTATTTCGACACCAACTTCTGAATGAATCTTGGTTCTCCCGTCCCTTTACATATTATACTTGTTATTGACAGTTATAAGTATTTGTTGTAGTTATGAAGCAACTGCTTCTAGGAAAAATCGCAGTTTAGCTAAGGAGCTCACAACTGGGGCTGTCGCATCTGTCTTCTTGGTACATTAGCAATTCGCATATCCTAATGTTACTTATTACTTAAGATTCTCCGATATTTCAGTTTCAGTGGTGATACAGAGTTTGATTACCTTTTGTGCAGGGTTTTGGATCCTTGTTCTTGCTTCTTGCTTCTGGTGTTTATGTTTGATTTTTACTCATCGCTCGGGCTGAAACTCTACTAAACAGGATGATGACTTTATATGAAGGATAATTTTGGTTTAACGTCATTAGCTAGAGCTTCTTTGTTTTATTTTTATTAAAAAATTTATTACGTACAACTTTGTTAAGTTGGTACGTACACGTTTGATTTTTGGTGAAATGCATAATGAGAAAATGCAATGTTGAAACTTCACTTTTTACTAATTCTTTCGTCTAAGTTTAAATATCTTAATTTATCTTAGTTTTTTGATCATGTTCTGCACGAGTTGTAAGACGTTTGAAAAATATAATTATATATTATTTGTTTATACATTAAATATATTAGAAAGCATACTGAAAAACAATCGAGAAATTAAGATATTAAAACTTTGACGGATGAAGTGTCTTAAAGCTGTATGCACGGGACAAAATTTAAACTTAGCAACCTTGTGCCTCTAAATGATGATGATTTGATATTAATGGAATTCGTCTTTACGACCCTTTTGGGGTTGGTCAAGCGCTTGACTAAGAACAAGGGTAGATAGGTTATGGGTTTGAAGCTCAAACAATAAATTTTCATAATGAATTTCTTAAGATATTTACAAATAATTTATAATGTAATTATTGGTGCATGAGAGAACATTTTTCTTTCATATTTGTAAAATTTTGTGCTAGATGTATTGACATTAGAACAACAAATAGAATAAGAAAAATATGTCAAGAAGCAGGTCTAGTGTTACAATTTCGCCCATTGTGGCAAACGGAGAAATGTCCATTCGGATTGTTAAATAGCCCAAGTTCGAATTCGGTTTATTTAATTAAACGAATTTTTATTTGAGTTTAAATTTGGTTCGTTTAATTTAAACGAGTTTTTTATTAATTTTTTAACGAGTCGAATTCTAACTTTTTGTAAAACATTTGAACATATTTATTTTTATCAAGTTTTTATCGAGTC
>JAUMHB010115117.1:0-12217 GCA_032359685.1 Pittosporum tobira | reverse complement strand
AACGAGCCATCAACTCGTTTACACCCCAAACTATGGTACACACCAAAATCAAGCCATCATATTTCTAAATAATATGTAAACATTCTGAATATTTCTTAAATTAAATATAATCACCTAAAGAAAAAGATTATTAAGAAAATCACATAATTTAAAGTTCCAATTTCTTAAATAAAATAAGTTGGGATAATTACTAAACAAAATAAAATTTATTTTAACGAAATAAACAAAACTACTATGATTGATTGCCTATAAAAATAATTGTCAACAATAAAATTTATTTTGATATAATGCCCTGAAATTTTCTCATATCTCAAAATGATATTAAAGTTTGAATTATTGGTTGTGAAAAATATTATTCCTGCCACATTAACTGATTGGTACAAATAAGCCAAAACAATTTGAGGCTTCATTTGATAGTGGGAAAATATAATTCTGGAAAATATTTTTTGATAAATATTTTATAGGAAATCATTTTATGGGAAAATGTCTTGTTTTATGATGTTTTGTTGTTAACCTGAAAATAAGGCAAAAAATGTGTTTTTATAGTTTGTGGTCCAAAAAAACTAGCAACTATATTATTGTTAATTAATGTAAGGTGTGTTTTAATTTTTTGATGTGATAAAATAAAATTTAATGAAAACTTGACTTTATTTTGTATAAACTCAACTATCATTTAGCAATAAGAATTTTCAAATTTTGTAGGGATAAATTTAATAAAATAGTATTTTAATTTTTTTTAAAAATAAAAAAATTAAAATTTGATATATATCATATTTTTAGAATTTAAAAAAACCACTAAATTATTCATATATTAAGAAACTAAAAGTAAATGTTTTTAAATTAAAAATAAATAAAAAGATCATAAGAGAGACAAAATAAAAGTATTTTGGAAGTATTGGAGAAATATACAATATTTAGACAATTTGCCAAAAAATGAATTACAAATTTAAATAAAAAATTACTTTAATTAGAAAATAATTTATGTTGACTATAATTTTTTCTAATATATTAAACACAAAAAAATTTTAAATTTTTTTTCCTTATATCAAAACAATTGTGAATTTCTCACAATTTTCACTAGAATTTGCAAGGCTACATATAAGCCGTGCGGTGTCAGAGTTCTACCTGCGTGTTTAGCAAACTCCATTAAAAGAGCGTGACTAGCAGATCTGAAGAAAAGTCGTTTTCAATTTTCACCGACTCAGACGAGTCGCGACTCACTACTGTAGGTCCTGTGAGAGACTGAGTTAGGGTTTTAACTTCCCAGACCTCCATGGATTCAACACCATCACCTCCAGCAGAAGCTTCTCAGCAGCCGAAGAAGAGAGGGCGGCCGAAGGGCTCCAAAAAGAAAGAGGACAGAGAAACCTCCAGACCATCCGCGAAGATGAGAGGCACCGGCGAGAAAAAGGTGGAGACAGACGAGAGATACACGCAGTGGAAGAACCTCGTCCCTGTTTTGTACGACTGGCTTGCTAATCACAACTTACTATGGCCCTCTCTCTCTTGCCGGTATCATTTCTCCCTCCCTCTATCTCTCTCTCTCTCTCTCTCTCTCTCTCTCTCTCTCTCTCTCTCTCTCTCTCTATATATATATATATATATATATATATATGTATGTCTAGGGTTTCTGATTGTGTTTTTTTGCTCGAATTTGGTTCAATTAAAGTTTTGAAAATCAAGCTAAATACGTAGTTATCTAGGGACTACGGTTTGTGCTTTTACTGAAACTTGGTTCATTGGACTGTCATTCCTTTTGAAAAGAATTAGTGAATTACAGAAGTTAAAGTTGTCATCTTGAAAACTTTAGGTGAGTTTCAACTGTTATGATTGCAGACTCTGAAAATCAAACTAAAGAAGTTGGTATCTAGGTTTGTTCTTTTGCTCAAGTTTGGTCTAGAGGACAGATATTGCTTTTGAAAAGAATTACCGAAGTTAAAGTTACTATCTTGAAAACTTAGGTGAGATTCAGCTGTTACGAATGGCAGAATCTGAAAATCAAGCTAAATGAGTAGGTGTTAAGGATATATATATATATATATATATATATATATAGATATAGCTTTAATAGGCTGCCAATAGGTTAGATTCAGTGTCAGGAACTAGTAGCTCTGAGTAGTTAATATTTTAGCTAAGTGTAGCTATATTAGAATTGCTTGTTAGAAGCTAGATTTAGAATGGAAGCTTGTCTTGTACACTTCCTAGTAGGCTTATTTTCCAGCATATGATGCCTATAAATACTGGCACCTATAGTTGTAATAGGATATGATGAATGTTAAGTAAATTTTCCCAAAGCTCAATTCTGTTCTCTCTGGCTTCTCTCTACTCCCTCTCTCTAAATTCTGACTACTTTCTCTCTCTATTAACTGTTTTCTATCTCTAAAACTGATTCTACTTTCTATATCTCTCTCTATATCTATCCTATATCCCTATTTCTCTCTAAAATCTATCAAAATTCACAAAAATAACAGCCGGGATCATTACTGATCCTTACATTCAGCTGTTATAATTGGTTGACTCTGAAAATAAGTGTGTGAGTGCTTGAGGTTTATGCTAAGTCTTAGTGGACTGTCATTACTTTGAAAATCATACTACCTAATCTGGCCTTCTCTACCTTGCAAGTGTCAGCTCTCTCATATAGGTAGTATATAGTACATATGTTTAAGTTTTTATTTGTGCTTTGCTCAAACTTGAAAATTTTAAGTTAGATCAGCTATCATGTTTGGTAGAATCTGAAAATCAAGCTAAATAAGTAGTGAGTGTTTGGGAGTATGTTAAAGCTAACTTCTTTTAGTCTGTTTGTAGATAAGAATATCGGCTAATGAATTTTCAATTTTCCATGGTATATTCTTGATTTTTTCAGTTTATATTTAGTTTGAAAAGTTCATGCTGTGTTGCATAAATGGTTTGATTAGCACTAACTTTTACTACTTCCCTAAAATAGGTTTTAGAGTTTAGACTTTAATGTTAGAATTCAAAGTTAATGTGTAGAATTAGCTGGTATGATACACAGGTATAAGCCCTATGGTTTTAGTTTGTGTTTTTAGCTAGATTGTAAAAATTATAGTTTAAATTCATCTGGGACTGTGTTTATGCTTTTCTTGTATGTTTGATTCAATTGGAAATAGCTTGTGGTAATATCTGATTGAGGAGGTAAGGAAGATTCTTAAAGAGTTCTATTGTTCATTATGAAGCTTGTTAGTTGAAACCTTAGATCTGATTGATAGATATGTTTGATAATGGATTGTGATTGTCATTCATACTTTTATTGATCTACTAATGTGTAGGTGGGGTCCTGTGATTGAGGAATCAGCTAACAAAAATCGGCAACGAATCTACCTTTCTGAACAGGTTTGTTGTTTACTTAGTATTTGATTATTACTGAAATAATTAGTAATTTGGTGATTGAATGATCATTATATAAGAGACATTGTAGTTAGTACTCCCTCTGTCTAACTTATGTTGTCCTAATTGTTAACTACACACATTAAGAAATTTCTTGTTTCTCTATTATACCCTTCTTGTCATATTATTTTATTTAATTAACTTTAAAGATTAAAAATAAGTGTGCAAGTAGTGGATAGAGAAAGAAAGTTGATTGCAATTAATGGCTTCTATTTACAAAGAAGTAATTGTTCTTTTCAACACATATAGGTGAGAATAATAATGGGCATTATTGGGACCAAAAATAGTTTACAAAAGGAAGTAGGACAATTAATTTTGGACAGCCCAAAATAGAAATTAGGACAATATAAGTTGGATGGAGGGAGTATTATTTTGTGGAGTTCCTTCCAGTAAACGTGATAGCATAGGCGACAGGCCGCTAGGTAAAGTAATTTAAATAATTGCAATCCACTTTTTGGTGTGTAATATTGATTTATCTTCCTTAATGAATGTCACTTGAGGTAAATGTACCCTATATGACTAACAATCCCTGGCTGATTATTTTTGTAACTAAATGATACTTTCTCTTCCTTAATGAAAAAAACTTTATAAGGCTATTCTCTAATCCGTTGGCGCAAAGTAAAAGTATTTGTAGTTCCTGCAGGTAGTTACTATATTTTTAGAGTGTTCTTGCAAGTAATCATTTTCAGTCTTTGTAGTTCGTACAAGTTTATACTACTCCCACTCATGATTATGCATGGAACTCGCCAGGATGTTCTATTTTCTATGTAAAGTAATATGGATTTGCTGGTTATTCCTGCTCTCTTTCTCTCCTACTCCTTAAGGTGATGTGAAATGTGTCTTGCTTTAGTGAGTATTCTTAGAAGTTTGATGCCTGACTGCACAATTGTACATGTAATTGTGCAAGTTGGAGTTCTGAACCACATTACTGCAACAAACTGCATAATTTTTTGAGTTCTCATAATAATATCTTCAATTTCCACTAATGTACTTGCCATATATTTAACATTTGCATACTCTCATCTCTTGTTTGTGTCCCTTCTTTGTTTGCTAGACTGATGGCAGTGTTCCAAATACTCTGGTTATAGCAAATTGTGAGGTAGTGAAGAAGAGGGTTGCAGCAGGGGAACACATTGCGAATGTAATTGCTTATCCTATTGTTCTTTTTTGTTATTTTAAATTAGTATGTCTCTTTCTTCATGAATCAAATTACCTCGCTTCTCTGATACCTTATAGTTAATCACTTGAATTTTCAGTTCAACGAGGAATCACGCTCGCCTTTCGTGAAGAAGTACAAAACTATTATACATCCTGGAGAGGTATGAGCCAACCAAAACACACACAGATTAGATGCACAAACATATATGGCCATGAATTTTGGTGCTTAAGTTCAAGCAATTTATCATTATGGTGTTATTTTTTGTTTCTTTGCTGTAATTGCTAAAATCCTGTTGCAGGTGAACAGAATCCGGGAACTTCCCCAGAAAAATAGCATTGTTGCTACACATACAGACTGTCCTGAGGTAACTGGTTGATTCAATGATAAATTTTTCTTGTTATTATGTTCAAAAGATTAGCAAAGACGTTTATGTATCAAATTATTGTTTAATTTATTGAGAAAACTAAAACAAATCTAGCTCCCACTAAAGCTGTTGAGGGATCAAGATCCCTTTTTTCCTTTGTTATTGGCATATTTATCGAGTTAGAGGGTGGTGATGGTTAGTATATTTAGGCATTGAAAGAATATTTTGTATGAGTAGTTTTTTTTTATTCTTAGATTTGTTTTTTTAATCTTTTGAGGCTCTTGGTTATCCATTCTTGTATTATTCCTCTTCATTGTTAATAAATTTCTATTTATATTAAAACAAATTGAACTAATAGTTAGTAAAACTTTGATTTGATGGTGATGAAATCAGGTTCTGATATGGGATATTGAGGCACAACCCAATCGTCATGCTGTCCTTGGTGCTGCTGAATCTCGCCCAGATTTGGTGTGTTCCCTTTTGCCAAACACAGGAGTTCTCTTGTTATTCTTGTTTTCTCAAACTAGTACATCATTCAACTCAAAGTTCTCTTTCTTCAGGTACTTACTGGGCATGAGGAAAACGCAGAATATGCTCTTGCAATGTGCCCAACGGAACCTTATGTTCTCTCTGGAGGTTTGAAATTCTTGTTATTTCTTTTTAAAATATGACATCCTTGTGTTTCAGTTCGAACAATAGCATAAATACATTATGTTTTCTCAAACATGGATATTAGTAGGTACCTGCTAGTATCTTTTACAATAATTATATAGATATCTTACTTTTCCTGTATGTGTTTTTTTCGTATTTCCGTCATGTGTTTAAGAATGTTTTGCTTTGAATCTGTATTTCGACATCACGAGGTGTCCTCTTTCTTGGGTGTGTTCCACATGGGCTGCTTAATGGGAAACCGCAACGGAACCGAAATTCCATACTGCTACTGCTACCGTACTTTTATAGCAAATGGGACCGGAATTGATAAAACAGTACCCAGTTCTTTGCGGGATAACGTCTTTTGTACCATTTTTGTTTTTTTTTTTTTAAGAAGGGAGGTATTTGGGAACACCTTATTATCATGTATCATGGAATGACTGTGTCAACTGTAGATGTCAGCCCTCAAGTTCTTGACATTCTACATATATTTGTTCTATTTTTGTGTAGAAACCAAGACTACTAGGGTGGGCCAGTCCTATCTCTTGGATATTGTATGTTTATTTATAGGTAAAATAAATTCGAAAAATTTTAATATTAAAGTTTGACTTACGTTTTGTCCAAGTATACTGGGTCATGTTGTCATCCAACGTTCTTTAGAACTTGAATTCACCTTGTTCTTTGTTTTTATAGGTTTTCATAATTCAAGTGTTAAAAAAGTAGTTTGTAGCTAGTATCAAAAAGAAAAGGAAAAAAGTAATTTGTGGCTTGGAATTGATTTGTGCCTGTATTGGTTGTTTTGGTGTTAAAATACGGAAACGGGGAAAACTGCAACCGATAGTAGCCAGTTTACTTACCGTTTGCAAGCCAGTACCCTAAAAAATATAATTATTTTAAATATATACTGTGTTTATCATAAAAAGGTTAACTGAAACAATGTAAATGTGTTTTGGCAAGTCGTGTTATACCCAATAAAATATATAGTAATTGAGATCACATGAAGGAGTATTAAGTTTTATTGATTCATCACCAACATTGGATTACAAGAAAGTTCTGTTAAGAGTTTTTAATTGGGTACCTTAGTGTTTTTGAACGAAATTGGTTAGTAACATTTTCTAATGGGACTGAGTTATGCAATGTTTAGTTTCTAATGATGGGATTTTCACAACAGGGAAGGACAGAAATGTGGTTTTGTGGAGTTTGCAAGATCATATATCCACATTGAGCAGCGATGCACCCAATTCTACACCTTCTGCTGGATCCATCACTAAATCTGCTGAGAACCCTTCTATCGAACCTCGCGGGATTTTCCGAGGGCATGAGGATACAGTTGAAGATGTCCAGTTTTGTCCATCAAGGTAACTTGCGTTTCCTTAACATAGGTTCAATCATGTACTGATTCTCTTTCAAATAATGTTGGCTAGGGCAGTATTGTGGGGTAAATGCTTTGCAGGCCATCATACATGATCTTTGTTCCTTGTTTTTTATTTAGAAACTCTTGATCACCTGGAACCTGACGTTCTTGTCATTAGGCTTCGATGGAAAGAACAACCAGAAGTCATGAAATTATCTGAATGCTTTTTTACTTTTCTTTCAATGGAAATTTTCTTTAAGTAATAGTGTTTAGGCTGCCTTTTTATACTGACAATTTTATTAAACATGATGAAGTGCGCAGGAGTTTTGTAGTGTCGGAGATGATTCTTGCCTCATATTATGGGATGCACGGACTGGATTTAACCCTGTCATAAAGGTAGCCACGCTATGATTTTTATTTATCTGCTAAATCAGTTTTCATTGAAATTATTGTACCTCGTTGAATCCATGAAATGAGAAGAAACTCCGGGTGTTAACCTGAAATAGGGCTGTAGAATGAGCTAACCATTGTATCCATCGCAAATAGCCAAATATTTGATCCATCTTCTTGTTTCAATATTGTCAAGAAGGATAGTTAAAAGAAAATCAATGCACTACTTATCCTAAAAAAATATTGATACAGAATCAATAGGTTGAATGAATGTACCTATCGAAAATTTAAAGTTTTCAAAAACTCGACGAGTCAAGACTGCCCGAGTGACTTGCTTAGATGATACCTTATGGTTTTCGGCCTCTTGGATTCACAGAAGTATAACTGCTTCTCTTGAGAAAAGATGTTGTAATATTGAATATACAACAATACATTTTGTAGCTCTGCAGTTGTCTTAAGATGTCTGTTGTCTGAAAGGTGATGATTGATCAGCATGTGTGTTTCATATTAGTTTTGTGCTTTATATTTTGGGATGTATGTGTTATTCAGTTCTAGAAGAATAGGCAGTGCATCAATTACATTTGAACTGGAATATTTTATATCTAAACAATTGAGTTGGTTCTACCAAATTATGTATGAGTGGCAAAGTCTATTGTTGGAAAATTTTATTATTTTGTTTATCAATCTCCTTTATATTTGAACAAGGATTAACCGCCAAGCTGTTAACCAAGTTATTTGTGCTTGTGCAAGTTTCTCTTTCCTAGGTTATCTGGGTAGCTGACCCTTGATTCTAACTGTGATGTTTAACATTTTGGTGGAAGGCTGTATTACAGTTTAGTTATTCTTGAATATCGAAACCTAATACTCTTTCGGTCCCACTTTAATTGCTTTCTTTCTCTTTGGGATATCCCAAGAGCGAACTTCTCTAAGTTTTGTCTTCTATCAAGTTTTGTTATCTTCATTTAGTTTAAAGTTCTGTTTTAATTGTTTGTGGGGTCCATTAGGGACTGTAATTTTGGAAGTTCAGTTAAATTTTTCACCATACTACTGACTTTTTTGAAGTGCATGTAGACCTCAAAGATGTAACTAAGGTGGGATGGAAGGAGTATGTGGTATCAATATACAGTTCTGCATTTGTGCAACTAGGATCCATTAAATCATATTAATTGCATTTATATTATTCATGCCTTACTTTAATGGATTGCTCTCTGTTTATGGCAAATAGGTTGAAAAGGCCCATAGTGCTGATGTACACTGTGTTGATTGGAATCCTCTTGACGTAAACCTTATTCTAACTGGGTATGGCCTCGTCCTTCCTTTGTACTACCTCCGTCACGATTTAAATGACAAAAATGTTAAACAGTTTTTGGCAGGAATTTTAAAATGTTCTAAAAATGTATTTATATATTATATTTTTCACACGTCTTTATATTTTTAACATATTTGTGCGTTATATTTTCTATTATGAAAAATATACTATTAAAAATGCATTTCAAATGTAGTTCTAGAATGTCTTAGAATCTGTGCCGGAAGTATCAAAATTTTTTTGTCATTTAAATTGGGATGGAGGGAGTGTTTCCTTTTCTTCTTTTGTTTTGTCTTTTGGTTTTGTTGTTTTTATTCTTCCTATTGGAATTATCTGATTTATTAATCTAATTTGCCTGTTGGTGATTGTTTGTATTTTCCTCACATGTTCATGAAAGTTATAAGTGCTTCTGTTTTGTTACGTCCATTGTCTCAGGTCTGCCGATCATTCTGTTTGCATGTTTGATCGCCGGAATTTAGGTTCTCCTGTTCATAGATTTGAAGATCACAAAGCTGCAGTTCTGTGTGTTCAGGTAGTAAACTTGTGTCTTTTCTGCTCCCACTTTACTATATATGGAAAATGTGTATAGCGTAATTTTCTATAGTTTGCAATCAATTATAGACTTTGAACTCTTGAATCATATATTTCAGTGGTGCCCGGACAAATCATCTGTATTTGGAAGTTCTGCGGAGGATGGGTTTGTGAACATCTGGGATTACGACAAGGTGGGAACCACCCTCTTTGGTCTTTATATTTTAAAGAAGTTTTACATGCATTACTTTGACTATTATTAGTTCACATAAAAAAGAGAACTAGTGTTTGAAATGCGCATTTGCCTCCTAAGCCTTTTATTGGTTTGAAAATGAAATAAGTTTTGCACCCCGAAGGGGTTGGCCAAGCGGTAGTGAGCTCCAAGGTAAGTGTTAAGAATGAAAAATTGACAATGGTCTTGGGTTTGAAACCCTGTAGACACAATGAATTTCTTGGGGTACTTACACATAGTTTACTATGGGATCACCCGGTGTGCTTGGTTGGCGAGATATTGCATGCACCCAGGTTTACCCTGTGTGCACCCTAGCGGCTGCTGGTCCACCGTTATCAAAAAAAGAAAAAAAGAAAAAGGAAAATCAAATGAATTTTGGATGCATGATTTTTTAATGGCATGAAACGGTGTTGCCCCCATCTCCCCCGTTGCGTAGCTTTTTGAAAGTATTGAGTTTTTCAAAGACACTGCATATGGATCCCTCCCCTCATTTTAGATATTGTAATCCATATTGGTTTCAACTTACTCTACAAGAATTTTAACAATCTGTCACCTTCTGAATCAGGTTGGCAAAAAGAAAGAACGTGGAACAAGATCTCCAAATTCTCCTCCAGGGTTATTTTTTAAACATGCCGGACACAGGTTTGACTATGACCTGTTAGTTGTGGCCTTAGCTATTGAAGGGCTAAAAATTGTCCTTGCAAGGCTAAATTTTACAGTTAAATGATTGTGTATTTAAATGATTTTTCCCTTTAATCCTCCTGGGAATTTTGATCTGTTTGTTGCACTACTCATGCAAGTGCTTGAATTTATGTAGGGATAAAGTTGTTGACTTCCACTGGAATGCGTCTGATCCATGGACAATTGTCAGTGTATCTGATGACGTTGATACCTCTAATGGAGGCGGTACACTACAGGTACGCGGAATTATTTCCTAACGCCTTACAAATATTTTTCTGCGTTCTGCAATTAGTAGTACTGGGTTCCAAAATTACAGATATCTTGAAAAAGATGTTGTTAGATGTTCAATTGCAATTTTTACATAAAGGGGAAGTGTTATTAATCAATTTTTTTTAGAGATGGGTGTAAAATTTCATCTAGATTTAATATTGAAATGATAAATTAGAAAATTTTATGATGTTTTATAGTATTAAAATAGAAACATGTCTTTAGTTTTGGAACATAAAAAAATGTGATAAGGATATCGAAATTTGAAAGAGAGGCAGTAGTAAATAGTATTATGAGTTGGTGAGTTTATGGGTAACGGTGTAAATTGCGTAATGCATGCAGATATGGCGCATGAGCGACGTGATATACAGGCCAGAGGAGGAGGTTGTAGCTGAGCTTGAACAATTTAAAGCCCATGTTGTTGAATGCACTTCTTGAAATGCGCTCATTGCTGCTTTCTGTAGTTATTATAATAAATTTGAATCATTGTGCTTTTGCATTTGTGCTAGTTAACGGTGTTTGTAATGAGAGTCAATAAATGTTCATTAGCGAAAAATAGAACAGAATGAAGGAACTCCATAAATGTGCCTTGATTTTTAACTTTTATTTATTTTGTGAATGTTGCCAAAAGTCGGATAACATAATGAGCTGTATAATATTAGTGTATGTTACATATTTTTCTAAAATTCTTTTCAGATCTTATATGACTGGAACTAGAGGGGGATAAAGAAATGAAATCTTTTTTTTTTTTTTTAATACTCTTCTGTTTTGAAAAAAAATATTATTTTTAATTCTCACAAAGATTTAGTATGCTCATGAAAATTTAATGGGTTCTTTACTCGAATGACAAAAGTAAGTATTTGACTATTCAAGGCTTCCCTGGGGGCTTTGGGAACATGACAAACAATTAAAAAGGCGACAATTGCAGAGAATTATCGTCTTATTTAATTTTGCACCAAGCATGCTATACCAAAAATAAATAAATCTTGAGATTTTGTCTCGCACCGACAACCTTGTCATTTCTCTCTGTTTCTGTCCCAAAAAAATAATATTAAAACACGTAAACAAAAGAATACATAAATAAATTTCGTGAGGGTAAAATCAATTAAGAGTATTTGCGAGTGAAATTTCACAAAATTCAAAGTTTAGTCAAATCAAACCATAAGAAAACATTAATGGGCCATCAGATTTGCAACTCAGGTCCTTTTACCATAAACCCAACTATCAGTAGTCCATTTTGAACCATCTTTAGCTTACCATCTAGTTATGGCGCGAAACACCTCATCAACCATCATCTTCTCCCTCTAATCCACTCTCCAATTTTTCAATGTCCAAAATTCGAGAAATTAAGGAGCTTTTCGCGAGCCTTGCATTGAACCTCAAACCCTCGGACTCAACGGCCATAAATAACGATACATCTAACAACACCTTAGTCTCAAACCTGAACAAATCTCTCAATTTGAGTGAACAGCCAAGGGTTAGGGTTTTGGATACTGCACTCTCATTGATGTGCTTCACAGCACCACAGGTTGATTCTCAGCCCCTCATCACTTTGGTGATTCGTTTAGCTCGAATCTAATGGTTTTGTTACTCTTTGTTTAGGTTTTGGATTCGGTGATCGAGTATTTTGTGAAGACCACTGTCAGTGTCTTGTCTTCTTCGACAAACTGTAAGGTCGTTCGGTTGGAGAAGGATGACATTTTGCTAATTGGTGGCATAATTTCAAGACATGACATTATGGAATTGATGCAAGCATGTGCCGATGTTTTGGGGAAACTGGATGGACATGATGGGTCTGAGGTGATTTCTAAATAGTAGGACTATATTTCAACTTTTAAGTTCTAGTATTGTGGCCCACTTGGTGCATGACTTTGTGT